>JADRCD010210646.1:0-18427 GCA_019843815.1 Montemys delectorum
CCTAAAAGGTCTCAGATCTAGTTCTATTGATAAGTCAGGAGTTACAGAGGACAATGTCAAGCATTTATTTTCCACACAAACTTTGAAATTTTGGCCAGTTGATCTGGGAAGTTCATCCAATTTCCAATTTCCAGAGATAAACATTCTATAAGTATGAAGTGAGGGGGTGAGAATATGGCAAATGCAGTGGTCAGGAGATATCTTGCACCTTTTGCAGACTTCATGGATCAGACTCAGCTGTGCAAACACTGAATCCTGGACTCTCACTTGGAGAGAAAAGTAAGAAGTTAAAGAAATAGTGAAAAAAAATCCATGATATGCAGGGATTCTGTTTGAAATATCAAAAAGAAAAAAATCTACATGGGTTCTTGCTTCCTTTGACCTTGTACTTCTAAAGTAGACAGATATTATTATTATATGCGATCTATATACACATATATATGATTCCCATCTACCCAAGCCTTTGAGTCTCCTTTGTCCTTTGAAGCTTCAACCTCTCGAAATAAGAGCTGTATTGTTTTTCACTCCTGGCTCCCTCTCCCCAGCTTCAGGCCTCCTGCCCTGACACAGTCTTGCCTGCTCTGTCTCTGGTTCCTCTGAGCTGTCTGGCTCCTGCTGCTGCACACTGTGATTTAAGGTACTCTGTGTTTTCCTCTCCTTGCCAGCGAGCCTTTGATTCACATACAGAGGGATACATTATTGATCACATTTTGGCTGATGCTCTTAGCTTGCTGGTTCTGCACTACTAACTAATAAGCTAGAAAGAGAAGAAATAAGAATCTGTCTCCATTTAAAAAGCCAGTGGATGACAATCCTGCTGCCTCCACTCGGGGGACTTTGGGAAATGGTCCTAGCTTTCCTGTTCTAAGTCGATCTTTTCTAGCATCAGCCACCTTACTCTGTAGAGATCAGACTGTGAAGTCCTGCTAGGGCAAAAATAATGTTCTTCTCTTGTAGGGAGGACTCTTCTCTACAGGACAATAGTGCTAGGGGTTTGGCAAACACTTCATATTAAAACAGAAGAAACCATGATGTTTTGAACCCAGGGCTTGTCCATACTATACAATTGCCCTACCACTGAGCTATATCCCTAGCCCAAGCAAAAATTATAAATTATGTTAGTGTTTTATAATCTCTATCTTATTTTGTTTAATAAACAAATTATGCATATTTATGTCAGCAGAATATGTTTGCATATGGGTTTGGAATGCTCTCACCATATACAGATACATAAACATCTACTTCTTGAGCTATTTTTCAATACACAATACATGTTTGTAAATTATAACCACCTTATTGTACATTAGAAAACCTACGCTTGCTCCTTTCATGCAAATTCTGTTCAGGACTACTAATATCTCATCTTTAAACCAAATTCTAATGTATGTTACAGACATGCTATTCCTACTCTGCCTGAGCATTCAGTTTGAAAATCTCATGTGCAGATTACTAGAAAACTTCACACTGAAATCAGTCAAGTAGGCATTCTGTCTAATAATCATATCTGGTGTGAGACTGAACTTTCAGTCCTTGGCCTCTGAGAGGTAAGAGAGGTTTCTCTGCTGTGATGTCTTCCTGGTTTATGTCTCCCATCACTCCTCTCAGAGTGACTGGAAATTAAAGCAAGTCATTCATTCACCTAGTCTCAAACGCCTCCCATCTTACGTTCAAAATACTTATCAAAACAACAGGTGCTTAATTCTCTCAGCCAAGCCACAGAGCTAACAAAGGTTCTCCTACGTGTGTGTGTGTGTGTGTGTGTGTGTGTATACGTGTGTGTTTGGGCATAAATATATGCACACAAGCTTGATTATACTAATTTATAAAAGCAAGTCCTTTCAAATCATAGTGGACTACTTATATCTTCTACATAAATTATCCTAAATGGACAGAGATGAAAAGTATTCAGCTAAATGCTTCTTTTTTTTTCAAACTACAATAGATATATGGTTGATAACTTTCAAAGAACTATCTATGATATATTGTTAAATGAAAACATTTATATTGGATGAACTCTTGACAAATTTTATAGTGATCATTTATTTAAACCCCCAGCATTGACCTATGTATATACTCTTGGTATCTCTGATGATTTATGTGTAACTATTTTGAGTACATAGTTAAAAACCTAACAACAGAAACATGCTCTAATAACAGTGACCATGGCAAATGGCACGTTAAACTCTGTACTTCATCTTTTATATTTGTTTGAAATTTCAGTTTTATGTAGATGTTTAATTTTAGAAGAAGAATATTAGTGGGGATCGCCTACTACAAAGAATTACTTTTCTCTGTTAATTTCTATGCTTAAAAGACTGGCTATGTGTGATGAAACTTGTCTGTATTCCAAGCAATCAGAAAGCAGAAACAGGAGATCATAAGTTGGAAACCAAGCTGTGCCACAGGGCATCTTCTCCTCTAGCTGAGACTACATAGCAGATCCTGTCACAAACCAAACATCAGAAACTAACAAACAAAATCCTTTGTTAGTTAAATCCTTTGTGAGTCTTGTTGGAAACATATTCTAATATTATGACTTAGGAGTTATGTAAAATTATGCTACTCATTTTTCCAAAAAAATGAGTCTTGGAAGGTGACTATGTCTTTATCACACTCTAATAGTTTACAGAGGCAGAGCAGAGTAAGATAAAGCATCTTGAAGAGAGAGGTTAAGGTGAGTTCCCTCTCCATGTTGCATGGAAACTAGAGTGGTCCTCAGAAAAATTGGAATTTAGCCTGCCCTGCTCCTTCCCAGGCTCCTGCGAATGCCACTTACCCTCTTCAAACTCTGTTCCTCCTTTATAAAATAAGGGAAATGTATTAGGTGAAATCTGAGGTGTTCTCAAGTACAGAAATCTATACAATTCTATGAAACACCATTCTTTCTCTCACATCTAACTGACAGGATGTGGTAATGAACTGAGGCTTGGCAAACCATTCCTTTTCAGTGAACATTTACTCTCTCCTGCAGATACAAGTCATTAGTAAGACTCGTTTTTTCCCCTCTTTTCACCTGATTGTAAGTGAGAACAAATTTTCTATATTCAACTTCAGGGAGCCTATCATCTGCTAGGAAAAATTAAGATGCTCCAAAAATGCCCACTGGACAGGACACAGCTTTACAGAACCAGCAAAGGCAGGCACAACAAACAAAGCACTGGTCAGAAACAATAGTTAGATTAAAACAAACAAACAAATACAAACTTAGGCTGTATTTTCTTTTATGAGATTCAGCCCACCTGTCGTTCTTAAAGTATCTTATCACCTTTAATGTATTCTATTCCAAAGTTGCAGAGATGAAGAAAACATTTTGTAGCCATTTCTAAAGACTGGCAAGAGCCTGGCACTTCAATGTCCCTAGCATGAGTATGCAACAGGATGTAAGAAAAGGTTGGAGAACCACTGTTCAACATTGTGCCCCGAGAAGTGCTGTGTAATCTGAAACATCTCTCATGAACGCCTGCCATGAGTCAGGCCATACTAATCACTAAATACTCAATGATCAGGTCTAACTTTGAAGAATAAAGGATTCTATATCTCACTTGTTATAACAGTACATCTCATGATGCGAAGAGGATGCATAAGATCTGTGGAAGAATTAAGGAGATGTTTGCCAGCTCCACAAACAAACAAACAAGCAACTTTTCTGCATGGCTTAAAGGTAATTAACATACATTCAATATGTTCTTTTGTTCATAGACAGACTTGTATCTATCACACACACAAAATAATTCTCTTCTCCATATTACTGCAATTTCCCTGAATGTATAATTGTGTGGAGAACAAGCAAGCTACCTGCAATAGATTGAATGTGAAGTTCTGGGCAAGATCAGAGTTGTCTTGGGGAAATGGAAGAGCAAGCTAAGAGAGCTCTGGGTAAAGGGTACAAGAAGGTAGCCTGGCGGGAGAAGGGCAGAGGTGGACAGAGCATTGAGGGAAACGGGCAAGTGCTGGAGACGTACTGTGCCCCTTATATACTGTGGGCTTTATTCTCAAATGTTCTTGATCATTTGATCTGTTCAGAGACTGGCATGTACTGGGATACTCCCAGGCTGCTATCAAAAACGCACTCTGTCCTCTATGGACCCTCTTCTCCTGCAAGCTGTAAGGAGTGTGACAAGTTTGTCCTGAAGTGTTGGGTAAGTGAAACAAACTTAGCAACACTAGTAAAGTGTAGACAGCATGCTGGGGTGAAGATGAATGGAAACACAACTGGGAAATATATCTCAACTAGGTGTGAATAGATGGGAAAAAATAAAGAAAATATTTCTGTCTTAGAGTGATTTAGACTAAGACACATAGCTGAGTGTAGAACCCAATGGAAGGCCATGTGCAAAAGTACAAACATTGTTTTATTTTTTAAAACAATGTGTTCCCTTAAATTAAGCTAACATGGTTTTTAAATTATCACGGTTCCACGATTTCTTCCATTCATTTGGCTTGCTTGATTTCTTCTAATAGGGGACACTCAGACTTTCTAAAGTTTTTCAGTCAGGAAGGTGACTGGATCTTAATTAGTCACTATTGTTTCTTTTGAGAATAAACTAAGCCAGTCTGTCATAGGATCTTCCACGAGCCAACGATTTCTGCGGTCAGAATTGTTATGGAATATAAGGGTGTAACGTCTCCACAAAGCTCATAGGCAAACGATAATGAGTAGTCCAATATCCAGTGCTAGTGCAGATCAGTCACACACACAGTGATGCAACTAGGAAGAAGGAAGACTTTCGCCTTGTGAGTGTGCAGAAGAATTCAAGGTGGAAAAAAATTCTATTGAGATATCTAATAAGTGATTCTAATGTAGCAGATTACTATCTAATTATTAACATGAAATTATCACTTCAAGTATTGTTTTAGAATCAGAAATATTTACCAAGCCATGAGTGATGTTCAAGTTACACATGGTTACAAGAACTTTTGCAAAATGTGGACTTGTGTTTTCAGAGCTAAGAGATTCACCCATTTACATGATTACATTAAAGTGCATAATACCTAGATCCTGTATAACTATGATTCATATTAGTGTGTTGCTTGAGCTTCATTATTTATATGGAACTAAGGACACTACACATATTATTTCTTTCATTCTGCAAAACACAAAGTGGAACATTCAAGGTCTTATTCATGGCCTTCCACTAGGTTGTGATTATGGTAACATAGAAACAAAAATAAAACGGAATGTGAGGTTTTCTGAAGATCCTGCTGTTTCTGAGACACCTAAAAGAAGAACTCAAAAAGGACCATCATCAAAAAAATCACCATCTACACAAAAAGCGGAGTTTTTAAAGCTACTTGAATGGCAAGTTCACATCTTTGCATTTCTCTTTAGACTCTGAAGTTGTCACATTAAGAATCCATGTGATTTGATATTGACCCTAATCAGTACTTTGACAATCAACCTAAAAATATAAGGGTCAGGATCAAGGTATCTTCTGATGGCATTCCTGGAAGTAAAAAACAAGTCAATAAATAAATGAGAACCTATGAATAAGACTTCATACTACTACTGTCTGGATAGACAAATCTGATATTTAATCAGTAAGCATGTATTTGTTTTGATTTAAAAAATGCTGTTTTGTCTCTGTCCAGAAATAAAGTACATATTTTTTTTGGAAAACTACACAAAATAACTGTAGGACCTGACTTTCCTGAAACAAATCCAGGCATGTTTATATCCATTGATGTTGGTATGTGCCAAAGCCACAGATATACAAATGTCACTGGCTTGAGGATGTAGTCAAGTCTGAACAAATCACTCTGGTTGGACTTACAGAATATAAAGGGCAAGGAGGAGAAGAGAGATGGAGTGTAAGCTTGGATGTTTGTTATTACTCTTAGTGGACAGAGGTGATTTGCTTTAAAGTGAGAGTTTGGAGACAGTGGTTAGTCATCTAAGAGACAATCTGAGATGTACCACCATTCTCAGAGTTATCTAGAGGTGCTACCTCAATAGGTGTGCCTGCAATACTTACTCTATGAAACCTGATAATAGTCTGTTCCTGGATGACTGTGGTAGAAATTCTAAAACTGAACAGCAAACCTCTTTCTAGGTATTACTTGTTATCTCTCATAGCCTTAATTTTCATCATTGTTTCTTAAAAAAGTGCTGAAAACCATAACAATAAAATGCTTATTTATCACCAAAGAAATTAACATCTCACAAGTGTTTGCATTCTAGTAGAAATATGCTAATAGTGTTTTACTTTAAATAATCTATCCTTGGTAATTATGAATAGATAATTTTAAATTTATCAAAAACATACAAATATATATTGAAAGTTGACTATTTAAAATGATTCCATTTAATTTGGCAATTTTTAATGAGGGCCATTTTAATGCAGACATTGAAATAGTCTTTATGGAAAGACAACTAAATAAAACTTGATTCCTTTTCTCAAGATTGTATGTTTGAGTTTAAATAAGATAGAGGGATGTCACTAAAAAAAATCCCCTGTTGCTTACAAAAGAAAGATGTGTGCACACCACGTGGTAGGAGAGTACATCGAGGAGGTAATTTGTTCACTTCATTCAAATAAAAACTAACTAATTGACTACAACAAGAATAAATTCAGACGAAACTGAATACCAAATCCTGAAGGAAGGGGAGATTCTTGAAGAATTTGTCTGTATAGTAGTCATTTCTTATTTAATTTGTACTGCTTGCATACCCTTAGCCAAAAGATTAGTTCTAACTTGGTAATGGTAGAGGAGAATTAGAAGTAAACTTAGAAGTTATTTGCCACGATCAGACAATCAGTTCTGTGTTGCTGGTCTACACACACACACACACACACACACACACACACACACACACACACCTAGTAAGTATTCTTTATATGGATTACCCCTATCTTGCGTTTATGTTATTCACATCTTTAACCTAACAGTATGAAATTAGCAATGATAATGCTGCAGCTGAGTCTTCCAGAGTAAATCTGCAGAGATGTCTGGAGGAGACTGCTGCTTCTGTTTTCACATCTATTTTTGTGAAAGACATTATAAACTAGAGAGGGAATGACCTCTAGAAGAGAAAAAAAAATGCTGAACCATCACAATATATCAAACTCTGACTTTGGAAGAATGTCTATGGCTATATATCTATCATGTTGGCATATCAATCTTCATTCTAAAATGACTTTCACTTAATTAACATATTAGTGAACATGAGTTTGTGTTGAATAAATTTGCATTTATTTCCCCGTGGATTTTCTGGGACCTATGATGCAAAGGGCTTTACTCTGCCACAAATGGTCATCTTTATTGTGGGTAAGCAAATGGTCCTAGGGGTGAAAGCATCATGAATTAGTTCCATATTTTGTTGTAACTGATCAATCTTCATAAATTTCTGATCTAATCTGAGCTCACATACACAAAAAGCATAATGGTCTAGATGCATTAAAGTTCAACACTCCCATACTAATTTCTAGATGCAAAAATGTTCAGTCTTTTTGTTGTTTGATGAGTTAATTCACTAAAATAACTCCGTTAAAGAACAAATTGGAGATACTGAAAAATAGCACATTGCTACATTCATTAGGTTTACACTTATTGTTATTATGTGGATAATTACATGATAATGAACTATGTTAGTTGCCTATCCCCAAATCAGACAGTTTTGAAGAAGAAGGAGAAGAAGAAGAAAGAGAAGGAAGGAGAAGGAAGAGGAGGAGGAGGAGGAGGAGGAGGAGGAAGAGAAGAAGAAAGAAGAGGAGGAGAAAAGGAGTAAAGGAGGAAAAGGAGAAGAAGAAGGAGAAGAAAGAGGAGACAAAGAAGAAATAGAAGAAGAAGGAGGAGGAGGAGGAGGAGGAGGAGGAGGAGGAGGAGGAGGAGGAGGAGGAGGATCTTTACAGAGAGAGCAGTAAACATTAGTAGCCATTGAGCCCAGATAAACTCCATCTTATTTAGCCTCAGGCAAATTCTAAATGTTCAGCTTTACTCTTTTCCCTTGGTGGCTGCATGTTTTATGACGAATGTTCATTTGCACATGCTGATGCTCCTTATGAAAATCTCTTCTTACAAAATTCTTTGAAATGTGAAGGTAGCCTTGCCACACACATTTTGTGTGACAGCAGTTTGAGGCAAAAGCTTCCTGGAAGCCAGTCTCCTGCTCCTGCATCGTCTCTTTGGCACCCCTAACTCAGAGCTAGCCCAAATATGTCCTTGCGAGCTCGCATGCTAGATGCCCATCAAGATATGATTTACTAATAGCTAGACAAAATTGGACATTGCTCTCTGACCTTTACCAATGTTCCAACATCTTAGCCAAACCCTGGCTTGGAATTTATCCATCCAGACTAAATGCCTCTGGCATTGTGGGTAGGGCATTGAAGCTTACAGAATGGGAGACTTATCCCAGGGCAAGGTCAGGTCAAGAATTAGCAAGAGATGTGTCTCTACTTGCCCAGAAGATTAGCATAGTGGGCGTTTTACTAAGGATGGGCGGGACCTTGAGCCTAGTATGTGTGTGAGACAGTGTGCAGCAGTCAGCACTGAGTATTCCAGATTGGAGATTCGAGATTCGAGCCTCTGTCCTCCTGGCCTAGTGTACCCGCAGCTCCTCAGGACTCCGGCCGGGCCCATGCTCAGAGTCCGGAGGTGCTGCACCAGTGCAGAGGAGATGGCTGCTGTTTTAAGACCCAGTGTGTTTCAGGTGACCTCAGATGTACCTTGACTACTGAGCTGCCAGATTTTTCATTCCTCTTTTGCAATGACTGTAAAAGTCTGACGCCATTTTTGAGAAACACATTCAGATAATACACTTCTTGTATTGTGTATGTCTGTCACCCGCCAAATCACTTGCACACCTGGCCAGAACTCTCATCACCCTATGGAATAAGGGCTCCCCTGCAAGAACCCTGGTCCGTGGCATAGCCTCAGCTGCAATGTCTTGTAATGCTGTTGAATTTAAAGGACATTAGCCTGTCAGACTTTCATCTGAGTATGTGGGTTTTTGTTGATGTTGTTGTTGTTGTTTTTGTTTTTTTTCAAATGGGTATTTTATAAATGGAGAGTTTAGAAGGATAAATCATGAAACTAAGATTACCAACAGCCAAGATATCTGATTTACAATGCTAGAACACTTTTGGTATACATTGAAAATAAAAATATACATTTCCTACTTTGAAATTCATGGCATAGAAGAACAAGATGAAAAAAAAGATAATAACCTTTTAACAATAATACATCATTTTTTTTCTCCTTTTGAGATTACAATATAATTACATCATTCCTCCCTTCTCTTTCTTTCCTTCAAATACTCTCATATACCCCTCCTTTCTCCTTACCTTCCTTCAAATTCATGACACATTTTCTTCTTCAATGGATATATGGATATATACATATGCATATATACATACATATATATTCCAGACTACATCTTGTCCAGTCATATAATGGTACTTGTATGTGTGTTTTCTGGGCTCATCATTTGTTATTGGATAATGAATTGGTGTGCTCCTCCCTGGAGGAGACTCTTTCTCCCACTCTTGTTATTCATTGTTGCCTGTATTTCTTTGTGCGAAGAAACAACAAATCTCCTATGTGAAGAGATCAATCCCTTCTTTTTATCATGTAATTGACCACAGGCTAGCAGTCCAGGGAAAGTAAAGCTCTATGGTTTTGCCAGCTCAAGCCAGACACTTACTCATTCATGTTCAGATGACATTTTAGCATATTGAGTTACATTGTCCAGATCCTTCTGGCTTTCTTATCTATTGAGATCTAATGCTATGGGTCCTGCTTATTTATTTCCTGAAATGTTTTTATGTTGAATGAAAAAAATTCAGAAACAAAGAAGTTCAGATTTCAGTTTCTCTCTATTGATTTGAGAAATGAGTAAAAATAAAAATGCGAATTTGTCAAATTACAAATAATGAACATACAGGTACTTAAGTATATAGTCATATAAATATAAATATAATCTCATATTTAAATATATATTATGCAGCTATAGCTATGGAAACCAGGCTTAGTTTTGCCCCGAAGTGGTCAAGAGCTTCATATATATGTATGTATGTATATATATATATATATATATACATACATATATATGAAATGAGGAGTGACTCTTGTAGTATGTGTGTATATTTGTGCTTGGATTTGTTTTTTACATTGTTTGTTTTTCTTTTGGGAAAAGTGACATTTTGGAATGAGAATCAGTCTACATGCCAAGTAATCATTTCAACTGGCAAGTAGCTCATCAACATAACCCAGTAGCTTTTGACCACTTCGGGGCAAAACTAAGCCTGGTTTCCATAGCTATAGCTGCATAATTTGGTTTTCCTAGCAGCAAATCTAAATAACTGAATGTGTAAAAGAGAGAGAGAGAGAGAGAGAGAGAGAGAGAGAGAGAGAGAGAGAGAGAGAGAGAGAGAGAAAGAGAGAGAGGCGATACACAATAGCTGTTGTTTTAAAGAGGCTTTTATGAAAATGTATTTAATCGTTCCATCTTTTCTGAGTCCTTTATCAAGAGTTCTGACACCAGATGGAGAGCAATTGGAGGCTTGACATAAGTGGTGAGTACATCCAGGTTGCAGGCTTTGAGCAGAAGGAGGTATGTGGAGGGTGTGGAAAGGTTCCAGCTGCTGGGACAGTTACAAAGGGAAGAGGGAACAAAAGGACAGAAACCATAAGCTCAAGTCAAAAGCAGATCTCAAAACAGCCTTTGCTGCCAACTCCAGCACAGAGATGAAGAGTCTCACTGTGGAAATGCAGAAACAGGTAACACATGGGCATCCAGTGCTGCCTTCAGGTCTGTGTGCTAATGTTGGGCCTGTCTTCACTGAGGCCAGTAGCTGACCGTAGCAGAAGCTTTTGACTTATATCCCATCCCACCTCTTTTTCCATAGACCATAGCCATCAAGTGTCTAATGTATACCCCTCACTTCTCTCTGATCCAATCCTCCTCTTGTCATCACAAAAGAAATTACAGGACGTGTGTACATAGGAACTGAGTTTTACATTAGACTTTGCACTTTATATTTGAACTACCCCAAGGAGAAAACATTGTTCATGCTTAATATACCAGACCAGCTAGTAAAACAAAGCAAGAGAGGGTTAGGAGCCTGCCTCCTTGCTTCTTCCTGTTCAGAGGCTTAACTTTCAGATTAGCTGTCTACTATTTCCCAGATTCTTTTAGGTCCTCATCCCAGACAGAGGACTACGGGTTCTCTGTGCCCGCACCCACCACCCAATAGTCTGTAGGCCCTCTGTAAAGTAAATATTGCCAACACTTTTTAGTCTGGCTAACAGATGATACGCTATTCCCACAGACGCTGAATTTAGAAGAGCAGAACAACGACAACAACAACAACAACAACAACAACAACAACAACAAAATCTAAGCACTGTCTACCTACAAGCCTTTCTGTATTTTCCCCCTCATGAAAATTCATCGTAACATAATGGAATGAAACTGTCTTTATTGAACAAATTACTTTGAATTTATTCTATGAGTCTTTCCTAATTTATAAAATGTTTTGACAGATTTTGCAAATTGATATTGGGCCAGATTATTTGTATACATCTTACAATCAATGTAGACACTTATTAGAATTCAATATGGCTGAGCAATAACTTACAATATCATAGTTGTTTAGAAGGCTATCGTGCAAGTTCATGTTACTAAAAGTATAGAAAGACAATGCTTTGCCCCTCCCACCCATGCCCAGCTTTACTTAAGCTCAGACTGGACAAATTGTTCTAGCCTTGTCTTCTAACTCCTTATAGTCATAGACTATCAATAATCGAACATAGGAAAGCTTACTTAATCAGGTTAATATCAAGATGTCAACAGGTTTCCGTCAATAATAATACCAACTGATTAATCAAAGGAGGGCAGTGTTGGTAAACAGTCATTCATAAAATGATATTTGATCAGCATAAACTAAATTTCTCACTTTCCCCAAGTATTGACTTGGCAAGTGTTCAGGAAAGTATGAGTTTCAGATTTGATAGTAACTTTAAACAAACTCCCATTTAAATTGGGGGTGTTTGGGAAGAATTTGCAACACCATTTCCCTGAGGCTTTGAGATTCTAATTGGGTTCTCTTTGTCTGAAAACAGTGAGGTTTTGAGAGTACTGGATATAATACCTACAGGAGGACTGAAGACTACCTCTGTAGTTACAAAACGTACTTCTGGCCTCCTCTTGATCTGTATGAGCAAAGAAGGATTGACTATATGTTCATGCTTACCAACCATGGCTATTATCACCCTTTAACACTTCCCTATCTATATTGTGTATAGTGCTCATTGGCCGTTATTAATTTGTGGTGTTAACTACTGTGAAAATGATAGGAAGTGAAAATTAAAGGTAGCACACAGCCTTACCGAATTAGAACCTTAATGAAAGAAGATCTCTTCCTCATTAATTTTTTTCCTGTGTCTTCTGAACCACTTTTTCTGCCTCCTACTGTTACGCCCATTTGGTTCTTCAAGCCCTGCTTTGATTAAGGAGGGTCAGTGATTTCATTAATGAAATAATTAATTATGTCAAAACCTACATAATATCCCTGCACTTTCCCCCCACTAATATTAGATTGCATTTTCATAGTTTTTCCCTGAAGGTAGATCGTAATTGCAGATAGATGTATCTATCTATGTCAGGTAAACTCTGTCTAAAATTAGAGATTTATAACTCTGGACCCACTGAGGGTTTTTGGAAACAGTATAAAACTATCTTTAATGCAAGAGAATAAGCAAAGTTCTTTGCTTAATTATAATGCTCTAGATCAGAATTCAAGGTGTGATTCTTTGCTTTACTGAACTTCGAAAATCACCTCGTAGTTAGACAAGATTCACCCTCCATGAACGAAAACAAATAGGAGGGTTTAACAATTATCAGTACCCACCATCTAACTGATAACTTTCCTCACGTCTGGGATAGAATTGATAAGTGGTGAAGGTGAGATAGCATCCAGTCACTTTCAAGATTCTCTACTGGTCTTAAAATAGAGTTTAATAGATTTTTGTAATAATAGTGATGGGGTCAGTTCAGAGAGCAAACAAAATTAATTCAAATCTTGTTTCTTTGCCATCAATTGAAATAATTACTAGAGTAACCTTCTTGTGATAAAAAGACAATAATCATAAAAGAATGGATGTGTTAAGCATTGGAAAAATAAATAATAGAAGTTATTTATTACAATGTTATTGCCTATTTACAAGGATAACTCTTTTGGGAATTTAGGCAAGTATTGTCCTTTCATATTTCAATTTTGTTCTTTCCTACAGATTACATAATCTTTATTCATTTGTTTAGTTGTATGATTTGAGCATTTAAGGGAATCGTGTTATTGAGGATCACAGATGAAATTAATAAATATCTTACCCATTGGTGTCATTTAAGACATAAAAGAGAATGTTAAGAGATAGGGCATGTGTCTGACAGTGAAAGCTCCAGACTGAGTCTCCTGGGTGAGGAAGAACAGATGCCAAGGGGTGGAAAAACTTCTCTGAATAAAAGTACAAGCTGTTGCTAAAGGAAGAGGTTGGGAAAAGTAGATATGGGATACACGTGTGTATGTATGTGTGTTGAGTTTATCACTGTCATCTCAGGTGCCTTCCTTAACAAATGAGCTGGGCAATGTTTTCCATGAAATTGCTTGCTCTGCGTGCTTTAACAAATGGTTGGGCATTTAATGGCCCAAGTCAGAGTCAGGAAAGGTTAACACTCTGACAAAATGGACCTTAACTATGATAGCAATTGTTTTCATGGGGACATTATTGCTGTTATGAACCTTATTCAACATTAGAATGCTATAAGTAATTTTTCTTTCTCCCACATTTAAATTAAGGCAGCTTCAAGAGTCAAAGTAGCACAGAGGACTGAAAACTCAAAATACTAAAGCTTTAATATCATTTTCCAAAGTTTCTCTTGTAACAAAAAATTACTCAAAGTTTGGGTAAGTTATATTATTTCAATTGATAAAGACAGTGTTGAGACCCAAAGGTTTACTAGGGCCTATTACAATATAAACATCACTCTTCCCCAAGTACTGTCAAAGTTCAGTGTAAATGACCTGAATGTCTGGTTTGGACTATGCAACAGTATCTGTACAGAAAATGTTTTCCAGTTGTAAAATAATTGATTGAAAGAGAACAAACCCAAAGACCTGATCTTTTATGGGAGAATCTGATCTAAAGGACCAACTGCTGAAGTTGTAAGGTACCTAGAAACCATAGAAAGAGACAGAGAGATACAGGAATGGATAGTGTGGAACCTTTATGGTAACCTGTGGGAAGTACAATCGAAGTTGTGAGGCCAGTGTAAGTCATACAAGACTTAGGTCAAAGTAGGGGACCAACACAATGTAGGTAATGGTGGCTTTCAACAATTCAGAAACCTATCTGATTACTAAAAGAGACGTTAGGCACACTTCTAGGATGGATAGTGCTAAAGTCCTGTAGAAATATCCACATACTAATTTAATTACATATTTTATAATGGGAAGCTAAGCAAGGAAAGCAGACCAGAGTTTTTCAGAATCAACCACGGTTAAAATGCTTGGTGGATGTAGTCATGGGAAGCTGGATCAATAGGAGAGTACACGAATAACTATCACAGTGGCATATAAAAGATGAAGAGGCAACCTGATGAAAATGGCACTTCCTCTGGTAACGTTCCTTTGTGAAGAATAAGATAAGAATGGCCATTCAGGCAGTGGTGCATCTCCTGGGAAGAGGGGATAAGAAAAAAAACCGGCTTCTACTGGAAGAATGGCATCAGAAAGGACATCCTCTGAAAGAAGTCTGATACATATATAGCTGTGAATGGCCTATGTTGAAAAGGAAAGCATGGGAAAGCATGCCACATGCTAATTCTGCTTGGTTTAAGACTTGCAAATATGCCCACTCACACCCCAGCACATGTGGCTCTCCAATACAGCCTGGACTGGAAATTGCTGACTCCACTCATAGACTGAATTTTTCTTTCTGTTATACGAACAAGACTGGATTAGCCCTTTCCCTCGTTTCTCTTTCTACGTGCTTCCATTGTTTCTATGAGTCTACCTTTCTTATCTCTGGTAGCCTTCCCTTCAGCTACTGAGTTTTTCCCTTCCTGTGTGTCTTTAGCCAATCTCTTTGCCTCTTCCTCACCTCTTTCTTGCACTCTATACATTTAGATACACACATTTTTCATAACACAAAAGGTAACTTTCAGAATCTCTTTCCCTGTTAGGCTATTCATGCAATCTCTTGTCCGTGCCAGCTGGCAACAGCTCTGCTGACTGAAGCAAGCCCCCCGCCCCCTCACTGGCCACCAACCTTGGAAAGGGGCCACAAGCCCTTTCTTTAACTTTTTCTTTCTCTCTGTGCATTGTCCAACCTTATTTCTTTAGATTCTGTTCACAAGAAGCCAGTGCCCTACATAGACTAACATGAATAATACTGAATTAAGTCTACTTCATTTTATGCTCTTTCTGAATTGGAGATAGATGGTAATTTAATTAATCATATTGATAATACATATATCATTAGAGAAGTGACTTTTTGGCATAAGTCTGATAGATGGTCAGAAAATGTTTCCTTGACTGTTTCACAAAACTTGCTTTTTAATAACTGCCACCATAGTTGCAAGTTCTGCTTTTTAAAGTAAAGCTAATATGTATACACTTTGATATATTATTTCATCATATTTAAAGTTCTACCCATACTGATTCGTCTCTCCACCAATACTTTCATTTCTTCCACATTTAATCATGAAACAATCTTACACAAGCTTGATGATAAACTTCTGAATGAAAGGGATCAGTCACTACTCTGACTCTTGTATGAGGTTTCGAAGTAACCTAAGAATCCTTCCATCTATTCTGCAGACACAGTACGTGTTGCTTATTTAAACGAGAAATTTCAAAAAGTACTCGATCACATTTATTTTTTTTTCAGTCATTAATCATCTCCTCTCAGTGACTTATGTGGGAAATCTGTAAAATGGAGAGATAATATGATCTTTTTGTTCCTAGTCATCTACAGAAGTTTTTGGTGTTTTAAGATCAATCACAGTTATAACTCCCATCCTTACTCTATAAAAACCAAATTTATCACAATATGCATACTTGTACATTTATAATTCCATTAAAACCAAAGCAACCCAATACAGCTCTTGACAGTATTTTCAGGGCCCTTTTAAAATGATGGTCTGAACCTAGGTCTGACAATCATTGCCATTCAAACATTCAGGCCACAAGGACATTAAAACAGAAAGACTCTATTAGGCCAAGATGCTCAGTATGTTATGGTTGCCTATATTGGAGTATTCAGTCCTTCTAGAGTGATAGTGGACTATTGCCTGATCACATTCCAAGGTTTTAAAAATATACTGTATGATGGTATCATCGTAACATGCTATGCAGGTTTTGGAGAAGCCAGTGAGGTAATGTTTTTTTCTCCGTTTGAACTGCTCTTGACCTTTAAGTTCTTCTCTATGTTTATATACAATGAAAGGCTATTTGACTAGGTCTGAGAGGTTTGGAGATTATGAAAACAGCAAAGGATTCCTATTCCTTCAGGTAACTTTGTTCCTTCAATGGTTTGTAGCATTTTTAAACTTATTATAAGCTTGGGATCATGGCTCATTTTATGTAAATTCACAGTAAAGATCAGATTTATTTTTAGAAAAAAGTAGCATGGTTTTATTAAACTTAAGAAAAAGAAAAAGAAGTTGTAAATCCTGCCAATGCCCACATGGGAGTATTATCGTATTTTAATTCTCTCCAATTCTGAGAGAGTATCATGCCAGAGTTATAATATAGGTTTTTATCTGTGTCTCATTTTGTGATAGGTTGTCAAACATAGGTAAATTTGTAGTAGAGAAATTTCTTGGCCCATTACTGGTTTTTGAAGCATGATTGCTGGATGAACATTTGCATGATATCTAAATATCCAGAGTGGAAAAACACTCACATACTGGTAAAGTCCTCAGCCCTCTGCGGTTTTCCTTCACGTCCTCTTGTGCTGAGCTAGAGCTGTTCTTCTTCCTGGGTTATTGTTCTCTGAGCAGATTTTTGCATCACAGTTTCTTGTGCACCTGACCCAAAGGTCTTCTCCTTGTCTCCAGGCCCTTGAGCACTCTGCCTCTTATGAGCCTTTCTTCCATATGCCTAGCTATTAGATGGCAAGTAGGATTCATCTTTCATGTCAATAGAAATTGATTAGTAGTAGCTGCCTGGAACACTGTTTTTAGAAAGATTATAAGGCTCTGCCTGGTCTCAGTGTGATTGATTAAAAATGCCTGCCATAGGTACACAATGGTGACAAGGTAGTATGTGTTGTATCCTCTGATAATTTCTCATGCAATGCTCTAAGACAAATTGACAACAAATACATATCCTGACATGTTATTTTTGTACAGGAACCATTCTATTCCCACAGGTTGCTTAATAAATAACTGAAGGCTAATACAGCTCCCAATAACTGAGTAAGAACAATGTGCCAGCCACTGTGTTTGGCTGCATTATCCCAAATCATTTCAACCACTCAACAGAGAAGGTATTGCTTTACGCATTGCAGAGACATAAAGGTGGGGCTCAATGTATTTCAACAGCCTCTTCAGCACCATACCAACTATTGAGAATCAGCTTTAGAGTTCATATAATGAGTCGTTCCACACCCAACCCAAGCAGCAATCTTTTTTATTAGATATTTTCTTTATTTACATGTCATATGAAATCTCCTTTCCCAGTTTCCCCTCCCAAAAAGAAAAAGAAAAAATTAAAACAAACAAACAAAAAACCCTGTTCCCTCCCCCCTCCCCCTGCTCACCACCTCACCCTCTCTAACTTCCTGGCCTGGCATTCCCCTACACTGGGGTATAGAACCTTGACAGGGCCAGGGGCCTCTCCTCCCATTGATGACTGACTTGGCTATCCTCTGCTACATATGCTGCTGGAGCCATTAGTCCCACCAAGTGTACTCTTTGTTTGGTGGTTTAGTCCCTGGGAGCTCTGAGGGTTTGTTCATATTGTTGTTCTTCCTAAGGGGCTGCAAACCCTTCAGCTCCTTGGGTCCTTTCTCTAGCTCCTTCATTGGGGACCCTTTACTCAGTTCAACGGATGGCTGTGAGCCTCTACTATTGTATTAGTCAGATACTGTCGGAGCCTCTCAGAAGACAGCTATATCAGGCTCCTGTCAGCCAGCACTTGCTGGCATCCACAATGGTGTCTGGATTTGATGATTAAATATGGGAAGGATTCGCAGGTGGAATAGTCTCTGGATTGTCCTTCCTTCAGTCTCTGCTCCATAGTTTGTCTCTGCAACTTCTTCCATGGGTATTTTGTTCCCCCTTTTAAGAAGGAATGAAGTATCCACACTTTAGTCTTCCTTCTTCTTGAGTTTCTAGTGGTTTGTGGATTGTACTTTGTGTATTCTGATCTTCTGCACTAATATCCACTTACCACAGAAAGCATACAATGTGTGTTTTTTTGTG
>JADRCD010210647.1:0-31252 GCA_019843815.1 Montemys delectorum
ACACACACACACACACACACACACACACACACACACATACACACACACACAATGATATCAGATCAAAACGACCAGAAAACAATTGAAGACCCTCCATGCCCCCCACAATGCTTCCATTGGCTGTCCACATGATCTTAGAGACTGACATATCACTTTGAACTCCAGTCTCCTCATTTTTTAAAATGAAATCACTTTCTCCATGATCAAAAGCTTATGATTAATTATGCATGGTGGCACATCCTGTAATCCTACACTTTAGAGACAGAGACAGGAAGATTGTCAATTTGAGGCCAGCCTAATTTTTTGTTTTGTTTCATTTCGTTTTGTTTGGTTGCATAAAACGAAACCAAAACGCTTTTGATTTGATCCATCATACGACATGTATTCAATGATATAGAGCAAATATCCATATAAACTCAATACTACTCTCAAGAAGGGGAAATAAATTGAATAATTACTTGATGTTAAAGATTAAAATTCAGTTGGCCTATGGTGAGCCTATCTGAAATTTTATATAAATAAAGCACTAAATTAAACCATAAGGTTTTAACAAAGTAAAGTACTGAGCCCAGACTGAAAGTGCATTAAACCAACTGGAAGAAATGCAGTTTGACCAAACTGTGTTATAACGAAGCAGAGATAACAAGGTCATATGCTATTCTCTCTTTAAAAAAAAAAAAAAAAAACACTTCAAGGAAACAAATTACCTTCAGATCTTCCAAACTCTTCAGCATCTCACTCAGGAATCTGTAGTAGTCTCCAGACCTTGTAAGCAGTTCAATGTACCTCGCGTGAATGTCTGCAGCCTTGGGGAAAGAGAAAAAAAAAGATCTACGTATATTACATTTTTAAAGAAGTTCTATGCAAGTTGAATAATCTTGCCTTCTTAAAATAATAAAAGAGTGGCATTATAAGATAAACAGTAAATTCCCCATCTATCAGTTATGCTAGATCCAGAATATAGAAATCCAGCGAAAGAAAGGACCATCACCAGCTCTGTTCCATCCTCACCGATCCAGTTGACCTTCTCTGACATCTGTGGGGAGAGCTGTCTTTTAGAAATCTACTACACAGCTTCCACTTCTTAGGAGTCTACCTCACCAAATGTGGCAAGTCCACCCCAGCGTATAAACGACACACTCAGACCTCCACAGATGATTTCCTAAACTGTGTCATGGGTATTGACTCACACCAAAGGGAGACTGCAATAAGCCCTGGATTTCAGTGGACACTCTGTGCCAGGAATGGATTGCAGCATGGTAGGAAACAGGGCAAAGACAGAAGTGACAACAGACATTAAGAGATACATAATGGCTTATGATGGTCAAAGTTAACATTGAGATATGACTTACTACATACCTCTTGCAGAATCACCCCGGATGGGGACTGAACCATGGTCCTCTTAATGGGTATGTTCAGTAGAGTTTCCAGCCCTGAGGTGTACGATGCCAGCTGCAGTTCATAATCCTGCAGAGTAACAAAGTTTAAGGGAAGCATGTTTGTTTTGATGGTTATTCAAACCCAGGCTCCTGCCTGCTAGGCAGATACTCTATCCCGAAGCTATATACTCTAGTCCTTAGGAAACCTATCTTTGCTTGTTTTTGGTTTTTGAGACAAAGTCTCACTCCGTTCCTGAATGGTTTAGAACTCACTGTCTGGTCCAGGCTGGCCTTGAATTCACATTAATACTCCTGCCTCAGTCACTAGCAGTTATAATTCCACGGATTTATATCATCAAGTTATTTCGAAAAATCTCTCACAAAGGCCCGTAACAACAATCAGTTAACATTGTTAATAAATGAAACCTGTTCATTTTTGCACAGAGTGCCAACCTAATGAATAAAGACTAGCCCTTTCCACAGGGATATTTCCAAAGTGCAATGAATTGAAGTAAACAGGACCCAAACTCTTGCCATTTAGAAGTGTAAGCCTTGGGGATGGAGAAATGGCTTAGCAGTTAAGAGCTAGCTGTTCTTCCAAAGGAACCTTGATTCAAATTGATTCAATTTCCAGCACCCACATGGCAGCTCACAACTGTCTGAAACTCCAGTTCAAAGGGATCTGATAGTCTCACACAATCGTACAAGCAGGCAGAACACCAATGCACATAAAATAAACGCAAGCAAATTATTTTTAAAAAGAAGTGTGAGCCTTGAATAGCCGAGCTATCTCTCTAGCCTGAACTCAATGAATAACAAACTTACACCGGTTCTTCAGGACAGAATATAGATGGTCACTACCTTTATCAGTTTATAGGCTATAGAGCAAGACAGCAAATAACGTAATTAATAAATATTCTTGATGAAATACCAACATTCTTTTAAATCTTTAAAATATTTCTTTTGAGTGTATGCATGTGGAGGTCAGAGGACAACTAGCAGACGTCAGTTCTCCCCTAACATTCGTGTCCTAGGGGTCAGACTTGGTAGTGAGCACCCTCGCCTAAGTGAGCCATCGTGCCAACCTTCACCAACCATCCCTCTTTAACTCCTTGGTATTTTCGCAGGTGACTACAGTGAATTCAGACCCCATACCCTTCTGTAGCACGCCAACAGTCTTAGTGGAACCGACATACCTTAATTGAGTTTGCGCAAAGTTCAGCAATTTTATGCACTTCTTCTGATTTATCTCGTTTGCCAGATATTTCATTGTGCAGGTTCTATGCAGAATAAAACATTTCAAATGTTAAAGCATACAAATTTAAGCGTCACTTCACTTCTACAGTGGTCATTTCCATCCCCCCCCTTTCGGTCTATTATTATATGGACTCATGTTCAGTAATGGCTTGAGAGGGGAAGAACTTTGCTCCATTTAGACAGGAGAAGAAAGCCTCCCATTTATTACTTATAAGAGGAGACCTTTAATCAGCATACTGTATAATATAGGCCCATCTCTTCTTCTTTTTATTTTTTAATTCTTTTTGAGATAGGGTCAAGGCTGGCCTTGAACTCAAGGATCTCCTATCTCTGCCCCCACCCGCAGCTCCTGAGACTGCAGGCAATGCGTGCAGCTCAGCTCTAGTGCTTCTTTACTATGACACAAAACAACCTCCACTATCACTAGTCCTCAGCTGTATTTCTTTCTAATCATCCCAGTTGCTTCTCTCTGCACTCCTTAAACCATCACAAGGTGGATTCATAACATGAAATATTCATCATTTCAAACCAGGGGCAAACACAGCTTAAATGCAACTCATCTCAACAGGGGCACTGGCCTGACAAGGTGGGGCCATACCTTCTGCTCATTCAAAAACCGCATGACTGTGTTGGAATCTCCAAACTTCATGGACTCTAAAGAGTCCTGGCGGCGTTTGGCATCATATAGCCACTTGCAGAAGCTCTGATAATTGTCCCGATAGTTCCTCAGTTGTTTGATTTGTTTCTCCAGGTCCCACAATCTATGGGGGAAAAATTGTATGCAATTATTAAGACGCTCACTACATATTAAAATACATAACACATTAAGTCAGCTGGCAGTCCTCCTTGGTATCTACCTAAAGGAACTGAAAACCTGCAAACACAAAAACTGATATGTGAATATTTATCAAAGCATTTTTTTCATCGTATCCGAAAACTAAAACCCCAAATCTCCATCAACTAGGACACAACTCCAAATGAAGGGATAGTTGCCAGCAGTAAAAAGAGATGAAAAAGCTGCGTGTGGCAGAACGTGGGAGGCAGAGGCTGGAAAATCAAGAGTTTGAGGCCACGCTTGACTGCCCTGGGGCACTGGAAGACAGCCAGGGTTACATGAGATCCTAACTTACCGCTTCCCCCGTAAAAACCTAAAAAATAGGCAAAATTCAACTGGTGGAAATTTAATTTAAAGACAGATGAAAAAAACATACTCAGATGTGATGGCACATGCCGATATGATGGCACATGCCGATGTGATGGCACATGCCGATAGTCCTCGTACTTAGGAGGCTGAGGCAGCAGGACTGCAAGCTCCAAACCAGCCTGAGCTACATAGCACGACCCAATATCAAAACAAAACAAAAGAAAACCAAAAAAAAAAAAAAAAAAAAAAAAAAAAATCAGGAGCTTTGGGGAGTAGCTCAGAGGCACTGCACTTGTCTAGCGTTCGATCCCCACTACCACAAAAATAAGTGACTAAGATTAAATAAAAGAGATGCACAAAGCATGCCACAACAGACAGGGCGCCTGGAAGCTACACACTGTGTGGAAGCCACTCCCAAAAGTCTACACTCTGCATACATGTATATACATTTGTATAAAATGTTCAGAGTAGTCCAAACTAACGGCAGAAAGCAGGCTGGCCAAGTACAGTGATAGCACTGGTGGGATCTGAACCCCCGACCGGGAGGACCCCAGGGAAGGAGGCTGGCACACCTGAAGTCTATCTGTTTGTCTATCTTCTGCCAGCGATCCATCAGCTGTGTCACTTTCTCAGTGAATTTGCCCAGGTCTAGGTCATAGAGCGGGTACTGCTGGGAGGACTGGGAGTGGATCTGCTGCGCCTTCTGCAGCTCCGTCTTCATGGTGGCCAACAGCGACTTTTTCAAGTTCAAGTCATTTTTTATTTTCTGTAAGTTAAAGAGGGAAAGGTGCATACAAATGAATCTCCTCCACCACCATTGTATGCCACCCCCGAGTCACTATTTCTGACTTATTTATCTACTTCTGGTGCTGAGGCAAAGTACCATTCTTAGCTACATACATACCGGGCTCGTATTGTTGACTTTAAAAGAGGAAGGCCTGGAGACATGGCTCGGGGTTGGAGAAGCTTAATAGACACAAGGCTCTGGATTTGATCCTCAGTATCTCCAAGATAGCAATCCCTCTGCCTCTGCCTCTGCCTCTCAAGTACTGAGATTACAGGCATAAACTACTACCTATTGCCGAGAGGTCCTAGAGTGAAGAAATCCTTCTAACTCAGGACTTCACCAACGATTCCCATTACAAATCACTTCCATCCTGTTCCTGCTAATGGACACTGGAAAACAGAGTTCCCTGACAATGACAGACATTGGATATGTGGACGATAAAAAGCAAAAAGGCCCCAAACCCCATGAAACCCAGTTGCACATCTGGGTAAAGCATGGGCTGTGGGTGGGGTATAATCCCAGTGCCAGGATGTGGAGGCAAGAGGAGCTGGAGTTCCAGGCTAGCCTTGGCTATATAGTGCTTTTGAGACCTCTGTGACCTACATGAGAGCCTCCCTTTCTTTAAAACAAAGGCATGGATGTAAACCTATACTAATACGTCATTAGCAACTCACCCATCATATTAAGTAGATCACACAAATGTATGACACTGACATACTAGAAGGAACTAGGTACCGTGTCTATGGGCTCTGTCCTGTCAGCTTTCTTGTAAACCTACAATAATTCTCAAAAGAAAACACTCATAAAAACTTAGTGAGCCTTGGTGGCAGAGGGCTAAGCTCTCCATCACTTCCCAGGGGCCAGGCTATAGTTCCAACCCTTCGCGCTACCTTCAGCCCACAGCGGTAAGCCTCCACTTTATCCAGGTCCAGACAGACAGTTTCCTCCTCCGTCAGCCTTGCTTCGTAGACTTTCAGCATGTCTTCCGTTTGCAGAATAGCCTGGAGAAGAGCTCTTACAGAGCACAGGCTGCAAAAGAGCAAAAGACCTGGCTAACGTTTCCAGTGACATAATCAGATGGTTACCATTGGCTCTCGGTCACTTTTGGGAAACAGGGTGATGTAAAAGCAGTTGGGAGCCTCGAGGGTGGGTGTCTCTAAGGCACAAGCTCCAATAGGCCAAGCACATATAATGAACGAGATCAGGCAAGAACGAAGCTTGACAGGGTTGGGAAAGTGGCTCATCTGAGAGAGCGGTCACCCTGGCTCTATCCCCAAGCCAAAAGGGAAGGCAAACGAAGCTTGAAAGTGCCAACTATTCTTGAGTGACATTAGCAGTGCACACCTGTTTAAGTAGCCGTCTGTGACACCATTGATATTTTCCAGCTTCTGAAATAGTCCAAATATCTCATTCTGTAGATAGCAGTATTTTTCAGACCCTCGGAAGTTGGCAAGCATGTCTTTAAGCTGATTGAGAACGTCCGCCAGGGCTTGTGAGTCGTTCTGTACACTCTGTCAAGAAAGGAGGAGGGTACACGTCACTAGCTGTGCGACTCTTTAGGGTAGGCAGCATGCTGCCCTGCTCTGCGTAACAAAGGTTCCTGTCCTGTCAGGTGCTTGCCACATCGCTTGTATACACTGCATATGGTAAGAGCACCTAACATCTACTCTCGTAGCAAAATCTCAATAACTACATTACTACCTGCAGTCCCCTGCTGCATGCCAGATCTCAGATTGATCTTTGGCAAACGTGTAACCTTTGACCTACATTCTCCAAACTTCCTCTCTGACCCACCCTCGTCATCACTCGGCATGTGTGTCTATCATTTGACTCCTTAGTAAATGGGACGTGTAAGTGAAATTGCATACTGTCTGTCTTTCTGCCCTTGGTCCATTTCACTCAGCTTAACATCCCCCAGGTTCACACAATTCTCAATTTTTCTTTCTTTTTTAAAAACTGGAAATTATTCCACACGGGGCTGGAGAAACTCAGTGGTTAGGAGCCTATACCGCTCTTGCAGAAGCCCCAAGTTGGGTTCCCAGCACTTAACTGGGACAGCTCACAGCTACCTATGACATCAGCTATAGGGGATCTGACACCCTCTTCTGATCTCTGTGGGAACCCATACTCATGTGCCTGTACCTCTCTGACCTTGCCATAATTTAAAATAAATATAATTTAAAATAAATATATCTCCCATAGTGGTATTCATATACCACAAGTCTAGAACATATATATACATATATACATGCACATATATACATATATATACATATATTCTGCACTGTAGCTTTATGATTCTTTTTTTTTTTAAAGATTTATTTTTTATTATACATAAGTACACAGTGGTTGTCTTCAGACGCACCAGAAGAGGGTGTCAGATCTTGTTATGGGTAGTTGCAAGCTACCATGTGGTTGCTGGGATTTGAACTCAGGACCTTCAGAAGAGCAGTCAGTGCTCTAACCTGCTGAGCCATCTCACCAGCACCCGTGCTTTATGATTCTTAAGATTAGCTTTAATGTAGCAATGGAAAACAAATGAGCATGAACAAATGAACAACTAAACATGTGAGCCAAGGGGTGGTTTTCCTCATTTACAGATAAGCATAAGGACCTGCGGAATTAAGAGATGAATGTTAGCAGATCCTACCTTGAGCTCGTTGATTTTCACGGTGATGTGGTGTGTAGAGCCTTGGTCTGTGAGCAGGAGATTTTTAAGCGTCATCCTGGCCTCACAGTGCTCCATCTGCCTGCGGATCTTCTGCAGCTCCATCAGCAGCCATGTCTCCTGCTTGTCGTTTTCTCTGTTAGTTTCAATTACTTTATTGTGGTTGACATCTTGGCAGGTACCCAGGTGAGTGATTTCAGTTTTGGTGACTGGGAAAATAGGTTAGGACCATAAATATGAGCGACTGCCAAGCTGGCAAGGTGCTAGGTACCTTAACTGTATGAAAATACGCCTATTCCCTGTGACTTGATTCTAGAACTCTGGTATACAAATTACTTTATATATCTACTATCCAGTAGAGAAGGCTTATTGTCCCTCAAGTATTCCTGTGCCAGAAGACTGGTCCCTAATGCAAACATCCTGATGTAGCAGGGCCTTGAAGAGGTAGGCCTCTTAGACGATTAGATTATGAGGGTACCACCCTTAGCAAGGACGACCCGTCCATCTCCTGGGGGATAGTAAGTTTCTGGCATTGTTCAGATCTCGACAGAGTGATTTATTCTAAAGGCATCCTTTCTACATGCCACCATTCCCATGGCTGCTGCTCTGTCGAATTATGACAAAGCAATGGATCACTCACCAGGCTCCACACTGTTTCCCAGCCATCAGAGTAAATAAAAAAGCTAAATAAATGTCTTTTCTTTATCAATTATACAGTTTCAGGCATTTGGTTATGTCAACCCATAGCATACCAAGTATCTTTCTAAGAAATAGTTTTACACAGGTGGCTCTCTTTCTCAAACCACCTAGGTGACTGATACTAAGGAACCAGATGGTGCTGACCTGTCTGGTGCTGGGGGTGGCCAGGAAGCTGAATGACCAGGGTCTGGTAATGCTTCTGGGCGTCAGTGAACTGAGACTGCATCCGCCGTTTGTCATCGTCCCCAAACATCTCCGAGCCTTGGCTGTTTTTGATGAAATCTTGGTAATGGAGCTCAAGGTCTTCAATGGTCTTCATGTAATCTTCCTGCCTCATCGTTTTCAGCTAGAATCGAATCGGACGTGGTGAGTTGGGGAGACATGAATGCCCTCCTGCCCCCATGCAAGACAGAGTGGGCAGGGCAGTCAGTCCTCATCATAGGCTAAGATATAAAAGGTCTTGGGGCGGGGGGGTGCTTCTTCAGTGTTTCTAAGAAACATAGCCATAGCTTGCCAGTGGATTTTTCCTTCCCAGGATGTTTTTGGTTTTTTTTTTTTTTCAAACACAATAGTACGCAGAAACTCAACTGTAAATAAAGCATATGCAGCATAGCCATTCTAAAAAGATAAAGGGGCTCAAAGGTCCTAAAACTTCCCATCCTGTCTCCTCTTCATTTAACACTTCACTAAAGAACTCCTCAACCCAAGGCTCTGCCAGCCACACCTTAAGGACCTCTGATTTAGAGGGATGCTTCCAGACTTCTCCCAAGAATTCCTCCTGACTTCCCCTTCTGCCTTGTTCCAGTAGATAGGTAGGACCCCATTCCCATTATCTCTAAGGAGATGGGGGCCCAGACTGTCTTTTCCCTAAGTATTTTGGCTTGTTAGGTCTCCTCAGGGAGCACGTGTCTGTTTGTCTCATCACTAGCCATGTGCTGATTCCACCTTGTTTCGTGGTGCTACCAGAACGACCCCATGCTTCATGCCTGCTAAGCAAGCTTTCTACCCTTGAGCCCCACTCCTTCCTGCGCAGGAGTGGACAGACCAGTCCTGTGAAAGGCTGAGAGGCCTCACATGGTGGGGAAACAAAATCTTCATCTGTCCAGCGAATAGGTGAACCGGAGCGTGTAGCGCTTTAGGCAGTCCCGGAGACGTACCTTGGCAATAGTCATGGCTCTGATCTTCTCGATGTCGATCATGCAGTAGTGCCAGGACACCAGGCTCTTCATGTTGATGTAGAGCTGATTCCACAGAGCCAAGATGGCTTCATAGTACTGCTCAATCCTGGAAGACAGAAAGGGAAAACACTCCAGCCCAAACAGAAAACCTGGGCGGGTTTGCACAACTGCCCATAAACCTAAACCAAACCTTATGGAGTGATTGTGTAACTTTCAAAACCACCAACATGTCAATAGGTTCAGACTAACCTACTTTCCAGAATATACTCTCGACTTCATCTATAGTCCTATAGATCATTCAAATCATCCTGATTGAGACAGGCTATCTGATTCTTTGATATATATATATATTTTCGAGATAGGGTTTCTCTGTGTAGCCCTGGCTGTCCTAGAACTCACTCTGTAGACCAGGCTGGTCTCGAACTCAGAAATCCACCTGCCTCTGCCTCCCAAGCGCTGATATCAAAGGCGTGAGTCACCACCGCCCAGGCGATTCTTTGATATATTGACTGTTAGAAGTGATTTGATTCGCAAAGGGCTTAAATGCTGACAACCCCTGAACCCTGGGCAGGAGAGGAAGGCAGGGCATTTCCCAACATTTTCCACCCTGTGTGGGGCTCAAGATTGCTAGTCTAAAGCATGTGAAAGAGTCTGCTGTGGACAGCCTATAAAATGTATGCTCTACCTGCCGGTCAACAATTGCTACCATAAGGGGCATGTTATATTCATGACTACTTTTGAAATAACTGATTTGCTAAAAAAAAAAAAAAAAGAGAGAGAGAGAGAGAGAGAGAGAGAAAGAGAGAAAGAAAGAAAAGAAAAGAAAAGAAAAGAAAAGAAAAGAAAAGAAAAAAAAGAATCTCAAACCAGAAGCTTCAAGGAACATGGCAAGTGTCACTCACGTTTGCCCTTAGCTCTCTGATATGGTCAGATGTTCTCTTTTATCCATAATAAAATCTTCAACAAAAACCTGTGACTACGTGAAGTGCCTTTTCCGAAGGCAATTACAGTGAGAAAACACTGCTGTGAGCTGTTTGCCCCACCGATCAGTGTCACGGCTGCTAGGAACGTCAGAACTTACTTGCAAGAAAGATCCACGGCCAGTGGGTTTGGAGGTGGGATGATCAGGCCCACAGAAGGGACAAGCATGTCAACACCTCCAGGGCCGGTCACATACCACTTGCTGCGCTCATTGTTGTCCTTCAAGATACACTCATCCCCTTTGTGTACGATTTTCTGCCAAAGAAACAGGAATGAAAATGAAAGCCCTCCTATGCCTCCCCCACCCAATGGAGACGATCACGGTGCCCCCAAGCAAGACCTGAGTGTAAATAACACATGTGAACCAAAAAGGGGATCAGCAAAGTCAGCTACATCCTAAGTGAGTTAGAGAAAGACACTCTTTGAAGATCGCCCAGGAGTGTGAGAAAGCCTTCTCTGCCACAGGCAAACCATCATCTTATTTTCTTCCTGTTTTGAGTTAGTGTTTTGTATAGTAGACGTTAATGTGAGGGAGTCTCTTGTCTCAATCATATTTGCTCTTAAATTGATGTCAGTCTGTGAAAAAAAAAAAAGTAACCTTCTCCGTGAACTTCAGGCCTGCAGTACCCACTGCTCATGAGGCATTGGCTAGAGGGTTACAAGTTCAAAAACTGTCTGGGATATGAACAAGATTAAGGGTAACCTAGTCAATTTAGGAAGACCATATCTCAAGATAATCAATTAAAAAAAAAAAAGGCCTAGACATATGGCTCAGTGGCAGTGTGACTGATGGCTATGTGTAAGGTCCTAGGTTCAGTGGTCAATCCACTGATAAATAAATAAATTCAAATAATTAATACCAGCCTCCCCCCCTTCATTGAGGCAGGATTGAACTGTGTAGCCTGGGTGCTGGCCTAAAACTCACTATGCACGAAGACCACGATGACCTTGAACTCACAGAGAGCCTCCTGATTGTGAAGAATAAAGGTTTGTGCCGCAACACCTGGCTGTACACAGCTTCTTAACACGGCTACTAAGGGGCTAGCGGTGCGGCTTGGTGACAAAGCGCTTTCTTAGCCCTGATCCCTCGAACCACAGAAGAAGAGAACCACAACAACCAACCAAAAAAACCACCCTGCGTAGTAAGGCAAGGGTCCGTCTGAACATAAATTTTCACCTCATATTTCAATCCAGTCTACTATTGTCTGTCTTTCTTTCCCTCCTTTCTTTCTTTTCTTCCTCCTTTCCTTCTTTTTTCCTCCTTCCTTCCTTCCTTCCTTTTCTGCTTTGTTTGTTGTTGTTATTGGCTTTTTGTTCTAGTTGTTGTTTGGTTTTGGTTGTTCCTTGAAACAAGGTCTCACTCTCCACCCTGGTCTGCCTTTCTGTGTAAGGAAATTCTGTCTCAGCCTTCTGGGTTCTAGGATTACAGGTGTGGGTCACCATGTTCAGTCTAGCTGACTTCTTTCTCCCCACACACGTTCTTAGAACATGCCACAGGGTAGAACAGATCCCTGCTTCATAAAGCTCTTCTAACTAGGTAAACACATTGTGTCTCTTAGATCCTTCAGAATTTTACCGGAATTCATAGATAAGAACAGAAATTGACCCGTCTCTCTATCAACCTGTAAAAATCCTCCCACATAGCCCTCGGGATTGATGTGATCCAGAACTGCCAAAAATTCTGAGGAGACTCGCTTTATAAGACTCCTGACAGCGCTATTTCTCGTTTCTGTTTATCTTGTCTGAAACTTAACGATGGGGTGATCACAAATGAGCAAGCTTTGGGTACCACAAGAAGGAAAAAGGCAACCTTTGAAAGGTTTTAAACCTTCAAGATAAGCACTGTCTAGGTGAGGGGTGGATCACTGAGGTAGACTGTGCTCAGCACAGCATGAGGCTTTGCCTGCCTTCCCCAGCATGCAGAGGAAGCAGCTACTGTCCTAATGCCTGATAGTTCCCAGTGACTTAGCTCATGATTACTGCTTTGGTTCAACAGGTGATTGCTTTATTTAGAAAGGACGTGACTATGTTACTTATCGAAACCAAGATTAGTTTTGCCCCCTTGATTGACAGAGGCTTGTGTAGAGAAAGGGAAGGCTTCACTCTGCGTTTGAACGCAGAGCACACACCTGGTCCTGTTTGTAGTCGCAGAGAGCCCTGAGAATAATGGGCTTGTTGCTCCTGTAGTCTGGATTCCGAGGTTTCAGCTGCACGATCTTCTTGGACTTGTTTACCAAGTTCTGTACCTGACGCTTGTATTCGATGATCTTCTCCCGTTCTTTCTGCAATTGCAAATACAACCTGCCTTTAACACGAGTGCCCGGTGAGCTTTAGAGACTTCCTGAGGAAGCTGCCACAACATCAGAGTTGAATATTGCTACAGCTCCATCAGTGATAATAAGCCAGAAATACATCATGAGGTAACATAACCTTCCACAGTGAGCCTTTTGAATTACTTGAGCAAGAAAAGACTATCCATGAAAGGGCCATGTGGATAAAATGAGAGGTGTATTTTCCCAAGGGTCAAGTTAAGTCATGGTGTTCTTTCACTCTTGTTCTCAGTAAGTTACTGAGATACTGAAGCAAAAGCCCTTCCCTACAGTAGCTGGGCAGAGATGCCACAGAAAGATGATGAAATTGACGTGTGGGCTCTGTGTGAGCTGTACTCCATCACAGCCCATCTCGTGTCTAGGGTGTATCCACCTCCTCCCCCTGGCCCCGCTCTGCCCTCCTGCTTCCCCCCACCTCCCATGGGGTCTGGGGGTGGCACGGTACCTCCAGCTCTTTGATCTGCTCCAGCAGGTGCTGGAGGGGCATGTTCTTGTCACAGGGGTATTTCTTCCTGATGGAGTCCTGCAGGCCCTTCAGGTAGGCTTCAGTTGACTGGGCCTCTTCAAAAAACTGTTCAGGATGACAACAGTCCTCGTCAATGAAAAGGAACTTGAGAAAATGCCAGGGTTTGGATCTTGAATGTCACCCAAAGGCTTGTGTGTAAAAGGCTGGCCCTGGGGTGTCGCTAATGGGGACAGTGAAACCTATAGAAGGGGTATCGTGAGTGGTCTGATAATTGGGGTGTACCCTCAGAGAGAATCAAGGGATCCTAGCCACCCGTCTTCTTTCTCTTGCTCTCTGGCAGTTTAGTTCCATCACACACACACACACACACACACACACACACACACACACACCACACTATGAGACGATACCTCTTCACCAACTAGAATAATGGGGAGCATGGGCCACAGACTGGACTAGCTAAAACTGTTGACCAAATAAATGTTTTCTCTGTACAAGTTTAATTATCTTGAGTGTTTGGCTAACACGGGGAAATCTAACCAATACAATCACTTAGTAGTTTCGTTCCAAGAACCGTCACCCCATGTAAGACTTTGCTAAGTGGCTAACGGAAAATATTCAAGCAGAGAGCACTCACAGACTTGGTAGCAGGGTGAGTGACTGCTGACCACGTTACAAATCTCTCTTTCTCTCAACCGAAGACAGTTAGTAGGATTTATGCATTACCTTTAAGATTGCTACCTTGCTTCAAAAGCATCCTCAAAAGGTAGTGATGACATTGCAAAGCACGCGAACCCATTAGTCCCAAACCTGGGCATCATATTTGCTTATAAACACCTGAGCCATACAGTGCACGCACATGGTGTATTGTTTTAGACTAGGAAAAGCTCCCTGGAGATCACCCTGGGGTCCGAGCTCCTTATTTTGTACACAGAGAAACTGAAGCCCGGAGTTGTGACTTGTTCTAAAATTACACAATTATAGTAATGCCAGAAGACTGGAACCGGACTTCCTCACTGTTATTAGCACTCTTCTCACGGCTCCATGGCCACTCTAAAATATCTGACAGGGCTGACAAGATGGTTCAGTGGGTAATGACACCCGTTGCCATACCTGACAATCACTAGGATCCACATGGTGGAAGAAGAGGGTCAACTCAAGGGGGTTATCCTCTGACCTCCACATCCCTTTGTGGCATGCAGACACACACACACACACACACACACACACACACAAATGAATGAATTTATATATATTTTTTTTAAAAAAAAATATGTCTAAAAACCTGAAAGTATGCAGCATTTTCTTTGAGATGGACATCAATGCACTTGGTGATTTGCAGAATCCAGCTCCACTGTGTCTGAAGAGTGTCCATATATGCCTGAAGCAAGAACACATCAAGATGTCAGCTGCCTTCTGCCCGCTCAGAGGCACAGAAGGGTGCCTCCTGCAAGGACCCATGAGCCAGATGAGAAAGATGCCTCTTTATTTCACCCAATGTCTAGTGACTGGAGACTGAATATCTCGCCTGAGATTTCTTGGTGCGAGCCATTCTTACAAACAGCTACCATCAAAAGGACACCTGTCAAAATAGGTCTTGCCTTAATTGCCTATTTTCTGACCCATCGGAACAGACGTGGTACAGCACCAGTGTAGGATTCTCTTTAAAACTCCAAGCCTGTTCTGAGACAGGAGCTAGATCACAGGAAGGTGTAATACATCACCTCCATCAGCCCAGAGTTCAGCTCACAGATAGCAGCCCCCAGCAAAATTCAGCAAAAGCTGCCCAAGGGCTATATCTGGCCCACGGCTTTTATGTATAAATAAAGTTTTATTGAAACATGACCGTGGCTGTTCGTTTGCTCAGTGTCCATAGCTGCTTTTGTGATACAACAACAGAGTTAATTAACTGTGACAGAGATCATCTGGTGGAGTCTAAAATATTTCTGGATTTTCCGGGAAGAAACAAAAAGCCAAATCCTAGCCTAAGTTGCTGATCCTAAACTAAAGCTGGTGCAGCTTCATCGTGGGGAAGAATCATTCACCCACAAATCTGCCTTTTATGAAATATTTTCTCCCCATTGAGAATGTCAGTCCCATGCGACCTACCTCAATTTTGTCTGAAGCTGGGTGCTGATTGAGGACAAGTTGGTCACTTTCTTGTTTAAGCTTATTAAGCTCCTTTTCCTTGACTTCCAGTTGACTCATGCGGATCTGTGAAAAGAAAGGACCAAATCCTCATAGCGCGTCACAATTAGATCTCTGTTATATTACACTATTTAGAGGTGGCTACGCACAAAACTGGATTCTGGAAACAACTGATATCACACTGCCCTCAAGAACCACACCCACTCGGGAAACCAGGGTTCATAAGGGTCTGAGGCCAGACTGGGGATATGGCCTGACAAGACCGTGCAGCTAAGAGCATTGCCACTGATACAGGTTGAACATCCCTAACTCCAAATGCTTGGGACAACATTTGGAGTTTCAGATTTGGGATTTGCTACTGTAAAATATTTGAATATTCAGAGAAATATTTTGGAGATAGGACCTGAGCCTAAAAATAAAACTCATTTTTTTTTCTACCCAATAGGCCGAAGGTAACTTTATATAGTATTTTGGGGACCCCTGGATTTTGACTGCCACGTGTCACTTGAAGTCAGGTGTGGAATATTCTACTTATAGCATCATGGTGGCACTCAAAAAGTCTGAAGAGAGAGCATTCTGGATTTCAGACTTTCAAATTACAGGTGCTCAATACATAATACATTCTGATCCCAAATTTCAGGTTTTAATCCACTATTCAATAGCACCATCCACTCTAGGGTTTCTGGATGGACCAATCTCCATACCACCCATGAATCACACTGTCTTCATGGGTGTTAAACAATGAACCTGAGTGTGGGGGATAGCCAGCCAGCAGTGGTGCATCCCCATAGTCCCTGCTTGGTCGGGTAAGGCAAGATGATTGAGTTCCAAAATGTAGTAGCCTTTCTGACATACAGAGGGAACCCTATCTCTTTAAAAATAAAGGGGAGAGGCTAGAGAGATGCTCAGTGATTAAGAACACTGACTGCTCTTCCTGGGGACCTGGGTTTGATTCCTAGCACCCACACAGCAGCTAACAAGCTGCTGCGGCAACTTCAGTTCCTGCTGGGAATCTGAGGCCCTCTTTTGGCAATTGTGGGCACTGTATACATGTGGTACCCAGATACACATGCAGGCAAAACACCTAAATGCATAAAATAAAACTAAATAAATCTTACATCACTGAACAGTGGATCCACTTTGGCTAACCAAATTATTTTTAAAAGCCACCCCTCCCCCACCAGGTAAGGCAGGGAGGGCGTCTTACAGAGAAGGCCTCCTGCTTCTGAGCGATGTTGGTGTTCTTGTCACTCCAGTCATACAGCAGCTCCTCCTCCTCGCAGTCATTGATCCACATGATCTCTCGAGAGGTGGCCTGGATGATGTTCTGCAGCTGGCGCAGGTGGTCCATCCTCTCGAAGGAGGCTTTCTGCAGACAGGGTGGAGAGCGGCGTTAGAATAACGACAGTATAAATGACACAGCATCCTCTACAGACTGTGCAGATAAGAGTTCTTTATGGGAACCATCTAAGGCTAGCTACAACTCTTAACCTGCTGCATTCACCTGGTATAGGAGAGAGGCCCTGTCCAAACTGGTGATGCCTGCGGGGCCGTGGCTATCTCAGAGTCAATCATTCCTAACAGTCATCCTTGTCTTTTCTCCGGGTGCTGGGGGAACTCAGGGCCTCCCTTGTGCTGGAGAACCATCCTACTTTTGAGCTGTATCTCTAGCCTCTGAAGAGTGAAGAGTCTTGACTCAGACAAGGATTTGAAGCCAGCCAGCTGGCTCAGATAAGGCATTTTCTGGACAAGCCTGATGAATCGAGTTCAATTCCCAGGACCCACGCAGAGAACTGACTCTACATAGTTGTCCTCTGACCACCACATCCTCTATGTATACCTACAAATATACACACATACACACACCAACTGTAATAAATAAAAATTTAAAAGATAATGATGCTTGGGCCTAATAACTTTAGGTAATTAAGGGTAACTAGACTCCTAGATAAATCAAGTTTTCCCTCTTAGATAAGTCGGTCTTTGCCCCCATAAATTTAAAGCTCCAGTCTTACACCAATCCCAACAGGAAGATTAGTGTGTTAGCAGGAGCCACATTCTCTTAAAACGCACTGTAGCCAGCAAGGAAATATGGAAAAGGTGAGAATAAGATGAGCCAAATAGATAGAAGAGTAGAAATCTCTGCTTTGAAATCAAGCAATTGACATAGCCTCTGTCATGAGACAATGACAGACTCATAAAAATATTCGAAGAAAACATTTTGTTTGTGTTTCTACTTGTTCGAAAGGGCTGCAATCCTTTGTCACTTTAGATGCATCTAACAAGAGCCATTGATGGGAAATTTTAACTCGAAAACAGAACAGGGATAGGCACTGCCTTCAGGAAACAAAACAAAACCTTTGAAACTTCAATTCTAAAAGAAAATCAGCAGCAACAACAAAATTATAATCTATGAACACAGGGGCCAGTGTCTATGTAGGCTCTTTGCTGAACTCTAAGGCAGTGTATGGCCCCCAGAGGTGTTTACCACTTAAGGAACTGAACTGAATTAACAAAGGCTTACCAGCAGGTTTTCATATTCCTCCTCCAACTGGTAGATTGCTGACTTCTCACGCTGGAAGATAAGAAAACGCAGGGAATTATTTAGTTTCCTTCATGTGGGTCTATAGAAAGTATAGCCCCTTTTACGTCTCCTTTGAAGGTGCTGGCCTCAGCTCTCTCAGTAAAAAGAAGCAATTGCTCTATCAAATCTTTTGCCCACAGTGACCTTTCCCCAGAGAGTTTAAAGACTCTTCCCTGGCCACTCGTCCCTTCTCTGCAAGGTAAATATTCTGTCACTTAAAAACTTGCTGAAGGAAATATAATTTCGGATCCTCCAGATCCTAGAGACATGAAGGAGAAAGCTGACAAGAGTCAGGTTTGAATTGTGAAAAGGCCAGACAAAGTGAAAATGAAAACTTTGGCCTAAGGATCACACTTACTGATTTCACACATGGAGGTGGGGCTGCAAGCACCGAGATCAGAATCTATCTTGTGCCTTTATTCTTCACTCTCCCCAAGTCTGACTTTTTTCCAGCATAGGAGAGGTATATGAGACATTTTCTCTCAGGACACATGTGACTCTATTCCCACCTAGGAGCAGACTCACCAGCTCACCAGCTCACCAGCTCACCAGCCATATAATCTACATGCTAATCTCATTTTCTTCTGATAGGTGATGCTTTGCTTTCTGTAGGTAATTCTCTGCCTACTACCTCTGCAAATACTTATTTATAAACCATATACTCATGATATCCTACATGAGCTTCACATTTGGTTCAGCTCCTTCTCCAGGTCCCATAAATCTCTTTCCCTTTAAGACCATGGAGTTCTGGGGTTGGTTTTGTTTTTAATTTCTAGTCTCTTGGAAGATAATAATAAGTCTTGTGTTTCAGACAAATTTGCCTAAATGATACACCCTGCCACAGACTCCGTGATGAACGTGAGAAGTACCAGATCTGCTTTGATCTTGTCCAGCTGCCAGCGGTAGTCCCCAATGGCGTTGTGGATGCTCCTGTGGCTGTTGATGTGCTGTTCCACTGAACCAGAGTCCACACCCCAGGCCATCAGGTCCATTTCCGCCTGCATCAAGAGAGACAGGGGAGCACACCCTTTATGGTCCCTCCTGCAACAGATTCCTTTCTCTAGAGCATGGGGGAGTCGAGAGATATCATACATGGCTCTGCTTCAGAGAAAACGCACGCCTTTAATCCCAGCACTTGGGAGGCAGAGGCAGGTGGATTTCTGAGTTCAAGGCCAGCCTGGTCTACAGAGTGAGTTCCAGGATAGCCAGGGCTACACAGAGAAACCCTGTCTCAAAAAAACTTAAAAAAAAAAAAAAAAAAACAAACAAACTCAAAACACAACCACCCAGGAAGCTAAGGCAGGAAGATTACTTGAGCAGAGGTGTTCAAAACTAGCCTAAGTACACAGCAAGACCCTGTCTCAATAAAAAAAGAAGGAAGGAATGAAAGAAAGAAAGAAAGAAAGAAAAAAAGAAAGAAAGAAAGGAAGGAAGGAAGGAAGGAAGGAAGGAAGGAAGGAAGAGAAAAAAACTATATGAACCATATCTGAAGCCAAAATAAATTTTTATAAAGGGTGGAGATTACCAAATAGCTAAAGAAATTCACCAAATACATCCGCAGTTAGTTTGGTTCTAGCCCAAGATGAACTGGGGAGGAAATTCAGTCATGGGTTCCTTGCCACCTAGATCATTCTTCTGAAGAAAGAGAGGCTACATATGAGGATTCATGTGTGGGGGCAGAGCTGGCGAAGTGGCTCAGCTGGGGACAGTTATGCAGGAGTAATGACTGGATTCTGGTTCCCAGAACCCACAGGAGGACAGAGAACTGACACCCAAAAATTGTCCTCTGGTCCCTCAAACCCGCACCCTACACTCACACACAATAATAATGTTCACATTTTTAAAAAAGGATAAAATAAAAAGGAATAGAATGTGAATTTTATGACTGGATACTAGTCACATGAATATGATACATTGTAAGTACTAATAGCGGATTCTTTTTTTGTTTTGTCTTGTTTCTTTTGAGACAGGGTTTCTCCATGTAGCCCTGGCTGCCCTGAACTCTCTCTATAGACTATATGGCCTCAAACTCAGAGATTTGCCAGCCTCTGCCTCCCGAGTGCTGGGATTAAAGGCGTGTGCCACCACCACCCGGCTTCTTTATTCATTTTTAAATGTACTTTAGAGGTCATTAATGACACAGCCACTCACTGCCTCTCAAATCCCTAACCTAAGGAAGTTGTCATTGTTTAACTCCTTAAATTATCTTTTGTTTGTTATTGCTATATGGGGAATTGAACCTACAGCTTCATGAAAGCTAGACAAGTGTCCTACCATTCAGCTGCATATCCAGCTGTAAGCTATGTTGATGAATGTTATATCATTAACTCTTGGCTCAGAAATTCAGCATTTGAAAATTCTCTTTTGAACTGTAAAAACACTCTATGGTCCATTTCAAAGGGAAGATACTATACAAACTTAAGATCCTTCCTTCTGATTAAGGTTGGTAACAACGCTAGGATTATAGGTTTACCATTTCCTTTTGCAAAGTGAAATCTGACGAGATTTATCACGTGGGTCTGAAATCTAAGAATGTTTCACAGTAAGAATCTAATGTTGTTTCCTTCGCTGGCACATTTCATTCTGGTGAAGTCTGCCGTCTCTTCCTCCTTTTGTATGAGCATATGTAAATTTCTAAATCACCTGTGTCATCTCTCTGACATGCCAAGGGCAAACATCCATACTGGGACAGCAGCAAGAACAGACCACGATTGTCCTAAGCCACACCCATGTTCTAGCGTCCTTGGCAAGGCTTCAAGAGAGGAACCATTTCAGAGCCAGAGAACTGAAGGTTAGCAAGGACTTTGACCTTGTCCGGCAACTGCCAGTGTTTGAAAACAGAAACGGCAGGTGCGACACTGGGAAAGTAGGGATGACCCAGGCCAGCTCACGGCTCATTACCTGCCGGGTGTACAGTATCTGGCTCACCCATCAGCAGAAGCACAGATCAGGGAAACAAAGCAGAAGCCTGGTGGGGAGATGTGTGCCGGCCTCCGCAACACACTCCTGGGGAAACGGCTCACTTATCATCACAGGCCTTGGCTGGGTCTCCTGGGAGTGAGTGAAGAATGCTGGCTATGTGTGGGAGAAGGTGGGGTGAGAAGTAAACTGCCACACAGAATCCCAGGGCAAACCTCCAGCAGGACTCAGACAGCATTTAGTTTTCTGGGAACTCTAAGAAGCACCTGACTCAGTATTAAAAGCAAGGCTCATCAGTGGGTGTCAGAAAATGATGGACCACTTCAGCATAGTGAGAATGTCATTTCCGGAAGTTTAAAGATGTAGAGATTTTCCTGCCAAATCTTCTTTGTTTTAATGTGTGTGTGTGAGTGTGTGTGTGTGTGTGTGTGTGTGTGTGTGTATGTGTGTGTGTGGTCGTTTTTTGTCCATTTGTTGGTGTTGAAAAAGCTCCCCTATGTAGCCCAGGCTGAGATTGTAGGCATATACCACCACACCCAGCTCTACAAAACATCCTTGCAATGCCACACCCACAGCAATACAGAAAATGACTAATTCTGAGCTGTCACTTAACTGTCACACTGACTTAGAAGACATCAGGGGACATGACGTCCCATAATTACTTTGGTTCAAAGTTTGTCTTGCCTCCCAATAAGGATCCTTGAAGGTTCCAGTTCAAGCCCCATTAACTCAAATCGTCCTCTGGCCTAGAGTGTCACTCTCTAAACAAGATTTTATTAAGGCTCTCATGGGCGATCATTTGGCATTTGGGATGTTTCTCGTCTTCAATAGTATTCATCTTCATAACTATGGACCATATTTTTTTGAGCCCTCATTTTCTAGCATGGTGCCAATATTGATGAACCCTTAAGATCTGTGTGTTCAGACGTGCAGGCCAGGGCCTCAGTAGCTCAAAGTCATTCTGAGCTATGTACCTCATTCACAGCAGCCTGGGCTCTATGAGACCCTGTCTCAAAATCAAAGATATCTTCGAAGACTTTAGGGAATCTGAAGACATGCAAACAAGTTTCTGGTTAAGTTTTTGAGATCTTTGTTGACTTTGTACCATGATCTACTCCACCTTCCCTAATAGTTTATGGTTTCTAGTGTGTATGTGTGTGTGTGTGTGTGTTGGGGGGGTAGGGCACAGTAGTATCCACCACAATCTCAGTATCTTGGAGTATGAGACAGGAGGATCACAAGTTCAAGGCTAGCCTGAGCTACAAAGCAAGACCCTCTCTTAAAAACCAAAACAACAAACAACAAACAAACAAACTAAACCAACTAGGTCTGGAGAGATTTCTCATTGGTTAAGAGCCCTAACTGTTCGTTTAGAGGCCCTGGGTTTGATTCCTAGCATGCACACTGTAGCTCTCAACCATCCAGCTCTGGGGGATTCAATGTCCTCTATTGGGCACTGCATGCATGTGATTGATACACACACACACACACACACACACACACACACACACAAATGAAAATGAGACAAACAAAAAGTAAACTTAAAAGAAATAACTGAATTAGTGTATGAATGAAATGATTAGTAGCTGAAGGAATCACTGTACGAGAATACACCTAAAGCTTTTAAAGACTGGGTGTAAGGGGTCCTTCCCTGTGGTTCTAGATATTCCAGAGGTTGATCTGGAGAATGGCTTGAGTCTGCATGTTCAAGACTAGCCATGGCAACACAATTCAACCCAGACTCAAAGAAAAGGGGGGGGGGGTGGCGGGGGGATGCTAAAATGACTAAGAAATTTTAGAACCACTAAGAAATTGGTCCAACAATTAATCAAGTTCTTACAGCATTGCATAACAATCTCTCCACAATGTACCATTTTAATCCATCCACCTCTCAAAGACGGACGGCTCATTAGAAGGTTTTCATTATAAAATTCCCATCTGCATGATTATGGCATGTTTCTCAGGCCACCTGTTCATTATCGGGCTTAATTACTACATAAAACAACAAAACAGTAATTAGCATTGAAAAATACTTTGTAGGGACTTCAGTGGCAAGGAAAGGATCAGCACATACTTCTTGGACTATTATTTGACTCCACACCCACACAAGTGACGTGAGACTCGCACAGCCAGACAACCGAACTTCAAAAAGCCACCACGGAGCCCAAACCTGAAGACCCAGTGCCTCGGTGCCCAACACCTCCCGTGTGATATTATTTTATAATTTTTTTTTAAAAGGTCAACTGTTCTCTCTCTTGTGTTACTATTTCAAATGAGCCATAGAAGAGTTCTTTTCTTTCTTTTCAGCCTATATGGGAGACAGATGAGGTCAGTTGCAATGACCCCGTGACTTAGCAGGTGACTGTCCCTGGAGGGCTGGGCTCATCTGCTACCATCCAGACTACATAGGTTAGGAATCTAAGAACAAGCACTCGTGGAGTCACTTACCCTCTGCTGCCTCATCCAGCCCAGACACTCGCCCGTGAGGCGTTTGGTGAACTCATCCCAACCAGAGCCACTCTGGCAGGTGTATCCTCCAGCCCCCTTGGAGCTGGCCCTTCGGACTCGGGGGACGCTGATGGCCTTGTAAAGAGCTCGCATTTGTTCCTGGAGCTGAAGCAGTCTGAAAGGAAAGGAAAGCAGGGTGGCTGTCAGCCTGGGAAAACCCATCCCAGGCAAATGTCCTGCTTTTCTGGGTATCTCTTGGATCCGTCTACAGGACCTAAAGGATGTTGCGTTGGGAGATTTCTTTTTCTCTCTACCCAAGACGTCCAGCCTGACCGCATGGGAGAGTATAAATGCTGAGACGCCACTCACAACCCTAAACATCGTAACAAGTATCATTGCCTTTGCCTAACCTGGCAGCCTCTCTTGAAGGTCATCCTGGGAATTTATCTTTCTAGTACCCTGGGCCTTAGTAGCATGAGAGCAGATTCAGACCACACATCTCTGCTGCGAAGGGGTCACTTTCAACTCCAAGGGTCTCACTTGATTAAAGAAAGCTTGATATCAGCCTCTTGGAAAGGCTGATACCAGAGGCCTCTGCGGCTGCCTACGTGGAGGGAGGGCTCTTTGAACCATCCTGGAGGTCGACAGCATTGGGGACTGAACCCAAGTCTTCCTGCCTGCCAGGCAAGAGCTCCACCACATCCCTTGTCCTTCTTCAAACATCAAAAAACGATGCAATCACTTCATTTTGAGATGAGAGCTCACTAAATTGTCCAGGCAGGCCTTGAGTTTTTGATTCTCCTGCCTCTACTTCCCAAACACCCAGGATCACAGGGCTCTGCTGCCATTTCCAGAAAGAGCTATTGTTTTTGTTTGTTTGTTTGTTTGTTTTTGTTTTTTGGAATGGTCATTTTTTTTTTTTTGCAGGTCTGTTTAATTCTTAGAGTATTTCTGGGTGGGGGCCGATGGCCCACGAAAGATGAAATTTGCAGGTTTTATATTTAAACCGGATAAAGCTGCAAATTCCCAAGGGAGGGAATTGTTCTTGAGGAATACATGTGCTTCCTCTGGAGAAAGCCTAATGTCACCTGCTGGGGGTCCCCCATCCATGCTCGGCAGGCAATACCTTTTCTGATACGCATCACAGGGCTGGCCCATCTGCCGCATCTCCCGGATCAAGCCATCTATGATTTCCATCTGATCGTTGGCTTGTGTGAAATATTCATCCAGTTCTCTGTTCCATGCCAGCTGTATCCCTTCTCCGAATTTCAGTTCCTAGCAGGAAGAATTTGCATGAAAATACATATACGACTGTAAGGAAAGATCTCATGTGCATCAGTGAAAGCAAACCTTCTACTATAACATGGCAGGTAGCAGAAGCCCGCCAGTCAAACAGCTCACTTTGAACTGTACTGAGCACATGGTGGTACACACCTGTAACCCCATACCTTTGGAGGCTGAGGCAGGAGGGTCAGGAGTTTGAGGCCTGACTGTTCTACACAGAGAAACTCTGTCTTAAAACCAAAACAGCCAGGCAGTGGTGGTGCACGCCTTTGATCTGGGAGGCAGAGGCAGGCAGATTTCTGAGTTCTGAGTTCGAGGCCAGCCTGGTCTACAGACAGCCTAGGCTATACAGAGAAACCTTGTTTCAAAACAAAACAAAACAAAACAAAAATCAAAACAACAACCAAAACAAAGCAAAACCCCAGGGCCAGTGAAATGGCTCAGTACCTGCTGCCAAGCCTTGTGATCAGCGTTTGATGCCCAGGGCCCACGTGGTGGAAGGAAGGAGAGAACCACTCCTGAAAATTGTTCTTTGACCTCCAGATGCATCCTCTGGCAGTCACTCACTCATACTACACAAGCATGTGTGTGTACGCATGTTCAAAATATTTTAAACTATATATCTATTATATGAGTGTGTGTGTGTGTGTGTGTGTGTGTGTAGGAACATAACTTTTTCAGTTCTTTAAGAAAGCAAAATGACACACTGCAGTTATGTCACCAATGGAGGGGGCTCTGTGACAGGTATATGAGACCAAGCTATACTCTTTGTTGTTCCTAAACAGAACGCTGCCCTGCTGCTTCGGCACCCTTTAGCATTTGCCCTTCCTTGTTCACTTGCTGCTCTCTCTCCCATGGCTGCAGCCGAGTGAATCTTAGCCCTATACGCAAACGTGTTAATAGATATGACACCACATTCCCGGCACTCACCTCAGTACTTCAATGCACATGAATAGAAATAAGCTGGGAGCCCTGGAGCCATGGGCACTGTAAACGACACCCAGGCCTGCATGTGTGTTCTACATTAACTACTGATACCCAATACCTGCTTTGATGAAGGAGTCCAGCCAGGTATGGGAGGGGCTAGAGTATGTATCAAACCAAACTAGTGTGCTGATCCCCCCCACGCCCTTTTCCCCTGGAACTAAAAATATGTATTTCCTCCTCTCCCCTCTTCTTCCCTCCCTCTGTTCTTCTCTATACCCTCTTTTCCTTCTGGTTCATGGGTAGAGCTTCACTATGTAGTTCAGGCTGGCCTCAAACTTAGAACCATCCTGTCTCTGCTTCCCGAGTTCTGGCTGTGATCCTTCATACGTGTCAGCCTATTGTTTTAAATGGGTACTATGAGAATCTACACAGTTCCTAACTGAGAGATTAGAACATTAAGACAGTCTCCCATAAATTAATGTATGTATGTATGTATGTATGTATGTATGTATGTATGTTTTGGGTTAAAATATTTGCAGTGTGGCAGGTTCTAGATATAACCCAGGCATGAATGTCAACCCTGGAGAGAAGAGATCACAATTCAATTGCTGAAAACTCGTGGTCACTTGGGAAGAAAACAAAAAGGGTAACTATCACTCAGTGTCCCTGAAAGCCCTACGAGGACTTTAAAAGGACTTAGGGCCAGAGAGATTGCTCAAAGAACACACGGTTCTTCCGGAAGACCTAGGGTTGATTCCCAGCACTCACAGAGCTGCTCACCACTCCCTGGAATTCCAAAGGATTTGACACCTGCTTCTGCCCTCAGGAGGTAGCAGGCATGTGGAGCACCAACATACACTCAGGCAAAACACCCGGACACAGAAAATAAAAGTTAAAAGAATCTCTTAAAAAGTGAGAACCTGTCAGACGGTAGTGGTACACGCCTTTAATCCCAGCACTTAGGAGGCAGAGGCAGGAGGATTTCTGAGTTCGAGGCCAGTCTGGTCTACAGAGTGAGTTCCAGGACAGCCAGGGCTACACAGAGAAACCCTGTCTTGAAAATCTAAAAAAAAAAAAAAAAAAAAAAGAGTGAGAACCTGCTGGGTGTGGTGAGGCACACCTTTAATGCCAGCTTGTCCGGAAGCAGATCTCTGTGAGTTCAGGGACAGCCTGGTCTACAGAGTGAGTTCTGGGACAGCCAAGGCTATCACACAGAGAAACTCTGTCTCAAAAAAAAAAGAAAAAAACCAAAAAAACAAGAGAGTGGGGTGGAGGAGAACTTTAATAGGTGACTAATCGATTCATGTGATTAGTGGATGAGTAGGTTATCTTCAGAGTGGGTCTGTTCTACAAGCCAACTTGGCTAGAGTGTTGCGTGCTCTTTGTCTGTTGCCACGTGATGCCTTCTGCCACCTGGGGACTCTGCCAAGAAGAAGGTCATTGCCAGATGCTGCCTTCAGATCGGGCCAGGACCACGAGCCAAAACAAACCGCTCTTCTTTGTAGTCTCCCCAGTCTGTGGCATTGTTACTAGCAACAGAGAATAGATGAAGATGATATGCCTGTCTCGACTGCTCTGAGGGGACCATCGCTAGACACTAATGATGTGAGAGGCCCAACCACACGCAGGCTGCGATGAGGGCGTGAACTCCCGAGAAGCTGGCGTGGGCCAGGACCAGACTGGAGAAGTGAGGGAGCTTAGCTTACCGGCTGCGCGATCAGCTCCGCCCGCATCAGACAGTCTGAGCAGTTTTGCAGAAGTTCTTGGATAGTGTTCTGGTTCTGATGCCTGGACATAGTGCCGGTTTGACTGTGGAGACAAAGAAACCCCGACGTGAGATGACTTTTAACGATTTAAAAGTAATATCAAACTTTCACAAAGCCTGCAAAACTGGCACCAAAGTGGTCCTGTGAACTCAGACGCCACAGCCATTCCCATGGCGATGCTGCCCCAGTAAGTATGTGTGTGGATATATCACCTTTTCCTGACCTATCTGACAAGGACAGTGACCTTTCACACCAAAATATTTCAGTATATATTTCCTGAGAATGAAGACAACAATATAACCATAGGACAACTGTCCGAGACAGGGAAATTAAAATGAATATCACACTATTTTCTAATCTATAGGACATTTTGTTTGTTTGAGACGTCTCTGGCTCTGTAAACCAGGCTGGCCTAGAACTCATAGAGTTCCTTGTCTCTGCCTCCCAAGCTCAAATTTTGGTATGCTACAGAAATCTCATAGATTAACCTCTAACTGTCCTTCAAAGCAATTTTCCCTCAGGTCCACATGGCCAGTGAAGGCAGCTGGTGATCTCATCTGGCCTGTCTGTCTTTCACTCCTCCTCCTCCTCCTCCCTCCCTCCCTCCAGCCAAGTCTCCAGCACATGTCCTTCTATGGCAAGCACAGAGCACAGAGACATCACTAGCAAAGCCAGCCACAGGAGACAAGTACAAAGCAAAAACAAAAAAAAAAAAAACAAAAAAAAAAACCAACCATTTTCCACAGTCACATCGAGAGACTGTAAGAGCAAGGAAATCTCAGTCTAAAAGGATGGAACCGCTCTCCAGCAATGAGGCTCCCTTCATGTTCTTAATTTGATGATTAGAAATCAAGCTGCAGTCCTGCCTACTGCAGCTTGGCTTAATAGAGATGTAAAGCACATCAATGTATGTTTACTATGTACGAAAACGGCGGAGGAATATACTGCACGATGCTGAACCTGGGGGTCGAGAGCTAGCTAGCTTAGTGGTTAAGCGCATACACCAACCAGTCTCACCGAGGACCCAGATTCAGCTCCCAACACCTACTCTGGGCAGCTCACACATGAAGTGTCTGTAACTCCAATTCCAGGGGATCAGACAGCCTCTCCTGGTATCCTAGGACACCTGAATAGGCATGCACAGACTTTAAATGAGTGGTTTTATAGGGTTTTAGAGCTGTCCTTCAACCCGCTGCAATGCGCATCTGGTTCTGTCAGTTTGGTTCTATCAAACTAAACTGTGTATGTCTTATTCTAAAGGTTTACTAATTTTTTTTAAAGATTTATTTAGTATAAGTACACTGTAGCTGTCTTCAGACACAAAAGAAGAGGACATAAGATCTCACTATGGATGGTTGTGAGCCACCATGTGGTTGCTGGGATTTGAACCCGGGACCTTTGGAAGAGCAGTCAGGGCTCTTACCCACTGAGCCATGTCTCCAGCCCTGTCTACTTAGTTTTAACCTATGTGTATGAGTGTGTGCCTGTGCTCTTGAGTGCTGGTGGCTAAGGAGGCAGGACATCTGATCCCCTGGTCTTACAAATGATTGTGTGCTGCCCAAAACTGGTGCTGGAGACTAAACTTAGATCCTTTGAGAGATCAGTTAGTGCTCTTAACAGCTGAGCCATCTCTGCACCCCACCCCCATCCCCTCTGTATGTTTTAAAGAAAGAATTCTACTGTTAAAAGAAAGGGGATATTGAGCTAGAGATGCAATGCTGTAGCACTAACCTGGCTTGTGCCCTGGGTTACAAGCAAAGCACTGGGGGAAAAAAAATGCTAAGAAAACAGTAGCTACAACATACCCAGATGAGGAGGCCCACACAAATGTGGGAACCTCTCCCACAGTGCCTGACTACACTATTACCACACCACAGGAAAGCATTTTCTTTCTTTCTTTTTTTTTTCTGCCGCTTATTTGGGGTTCCTCCCTGAAAGTACGGCTCCCCAACAAGCCAGCACTAGCTGGATGTGGGTGAGGATCCCAGCCTTCCCTGGGAACCACTCCCAAATGACGACACTGGCTGCTTGAGGCAGGCCCAGGCAGCACACGGCCTGAGCCCTGAGCGTCCACCTGTCAAAACCTGGGCAGCTTCTCAGACTCCTGCACCAGGAGTCCAAGCAGTCTCGCTTCCGCTCAGCATTACACAGGGAATCTGGCACGATTCCCACCCCTCTGGGACACAGACAAGACTACATCTGTTGTCCTAACTTGTACAGAATTCCAGCGGCCTAAGAACACTTTCCCCAGGTACCTGCCAGAAAGTGGAAGGAAATGTAAGAAACTAGGATAAATAAGAAATCATGAAGGTCTTCCAGGAGGCTGGGGTGGGAAGAGGGCTTGAGTTCAGGAGTTCAAAACCAAGCTGGGCAGCAGTGAGTCTCTACATAAGATAAGGAAGGGAGGGACGTAGAAAGGAAAAGAAGAGGAAATTAGAAAGTCTATTTCTAAATACTAAGTCTAAATACTATTGTTTTTCTTATTTTTCTTCCTTTGTTTTCTTTCCTACTTTTACTCTTTGGGTTTTTTTTTTTTCTTGTTTTTGGTTTTTTCGAGACAGGGTTTCTCCGTGTAGCCCTGGCTGCCCTGGAACTCACTCTGTAGACCAGGCTGGCCTCAAACTCAGAAATCCTCCTGCCTCTGCCTCCCAAGTGCTGGGATTAAAGGCGTGCGCCACCACCGCCTGGCTTCTTTTGGTTATTTGAGACAGTTTCATTCCATAGTCTACATAGTTTCACTCACAATGTAGCCCAGGCTGGCCTCACTGTCCTAGCGATTCTCCTGTCTCAGCTTCCTGAGTGTGAGGCTGCACAGCCAGCTTGTTTTCTTCATGGAAAAGTAAGGACCTTTCTTCTGAAACATTTGGAAAGTTCTGTTCAGCAAGGTGACTCGGGTGGTGCTGTCCACACAGAATGCCAGCTCTAAGGACACAAATCAAGGAGTTATCTCTCCACACAATCAAAGCCAGACTTTTTTAACGGATCTAATAAGGTGTGCCACGGTAAAAACACCATAAACTGAGCCATAAGAGAGACAATTAAGGGCTACAGGGTATGGCGTGCATGAGAACTTTGCACCAGCTTGGCAACTTTCCTGTAAGTCAAGGAAATCTATTTCAGAATAAAAATAGATAAAATAGCAAGTTTGGCTGGCAAAGAATGTGCGTAACATGAACAAGCCCATGGGTTCAATCCCTAGCATCCCACACATACTCACACACAGATAGACACACACTACACACTCACACACATACAGACACACTCGAATACCACATACATAACCATACACACACAAACACACTCACACCACACAAACTCACACACACACACACACACACACACACACACACACACACACACACCACACAGAGACCACCTATACCACAGAGGCAGGAAGTTCAAATTCAGTTGTGAATAAATGTATCCAGAGTGTCACACACATTTTAAGTCAATTTACAAGATGAAATTCTTTGAACAACAAAACGTAACTCTGGAGCTCCTGAAACCCCAATACTAGAGGATGCTACTGGACACTCACGGACAACGAGCTGCCTCTGGGGAGAGGGAGGCTGCCCTCCTTTGTTATGCCCTCCCACGCCCCAGTTTTGGAAGACAGTTCTGTCACTAGAGATCCATTAGCTCCTACAGAAAACAAGACACTTCCCCCCCCCTTCCCTACCTATACATATCTGACTATTCTTTAAAAAGATGACTCCATGTGTTATTAATTCTAAAAAAGACTCTTTACCCTTCACTAAGGGCCTGGCATGTGCTCATCACCCGCCCTTGATACACTAACCCTGTGTTTTTGCTTGTTTCCTAGTAGATGAAGAAGAGAGGCACACAGAAATCAAGTTTCTTTAAGGAAACTTTAAGTTTCTTTAAGTTTCTTTGGGGGAAAAGGGACTGAATTGAATAATGAGAGGAAGAAGCTCTGCCATTGCTACTTGTCTAATTTCCTATTTCACCTTCATCTAAGTGGCTGAGTGCTAAGTCTCTCCACAGGATGCCTGAAACCTTGAGGAGTACTGAAGTCTGTGTGTTGTTGATGATGTGTCACACTCGATAGCACAGGCAAGCCCAGAACTCATTCTGTGACCAGGCTGACTTGAAACTCATGTGTCCTTGCCTTGGCCTCCGGAGTGCCGAATGACAGCCGCCAAACCAGGAGTGAGTCCTGTTTACTATAGTATTAGAAAGCTATTTCCTCAATAATGAAGAGCTACTGTTTTCCCCTATTCATGTACACACACACACACACACACACACACACACACACACACACAC
>JADRCD010210648.1:9163-25324 GCA_019843815.1 Montemys delectorum
TCTATCTATCTATCTATCTATCTATCTATCTATCTATCTATCTATCTACATATATAGGTAGATTAAGTTTCATTCTATAAGTTCTTTTCCTCAGGGGAACTAATGCAGATTTTGGTACCAGGAGTGGGTATTATTGTGACAGACCTGACCATGTTGTTTTGGGGAGCATTGTAGGCGAACTTTGGAACTTTGGTCTAGAAAAGACACTGTATATTGAGAGAGCAGTAGAGAGATCTGCTCCGTAGGAGCTTGGAAGATAAGAATGTTGAGAGCAAAGGTGTAAGCAGCCCCCTCCTTGGCCTCAACATCAGCTCCTCTCTACAGGTTTCTGCCCTGTTTGAGTTCCTGTCTTGACTTCCTTCAGTAGTGAACAGTGATATGAAAGTATATTCTAAGTAAACCTTTCCCTCCTCAACCTAATTTGGTCATGTTATTTCATCATAGCAACAGTGATCCTAAGTCAATGGTCTTTCCTTTTTCCCTGTCTCCAAGGTGGTTTGTTCATATTGATATCACAGTATAAATCATTATAACTTTTAAAACTCCTACAGCCTTTAAAAAGTCAAACACTTTCAAAGACCAGTCTCTTTAAAGCATCCAACGTTTCTTTCAAAGTTCAAAGTCTATCTAAGATATTCAAAGTCTTTCTCTCTCTCTCTCCAATTCCAAAGTCTCTCAACTGTGGGGCCTTGTTAAAAAAAAAAAAAAAAGTTACACTTTATTATCCCAAGAGGGAAGAACCAGGGTACAGTCAGAATTAAGTAAAAGCAAAGCAAAACTTTCATAGTGTAAAAGATTCGGTTCTTGACATCTGGGACTCACCCACAATCATCTGGGCTTCAAAGGGCCTTGGCAGTGGCATTTCTCCAGCTCTTCTGAGGCACACACAGCTTCTCTCATATAGTTAGGTGGATCCACTCTACAGTGTTTGCTCTCCTTGATGGTAGTCCCATGCTACTGACATCTCCAGAGTTAATCCCTACTACAAGGGATGTACCTTCACCAAATCCTCTCCTGAGAGATCTCTCTTTGGGGATTTTTTTTTAAAGATTTATTTATTTATTTATTTATTTATTTATTTATTTATTTATTTAATATGTATGAGTACACTGTAGCTGTACAGATGGCCATGAGCCATCATGTGGCTGCTGGGAATTGAACTCAGGACCTCTGTTCACTTCTGCCCTGCTCGCTCCAGCCCTGCTCACTCAAGCCCCCTCTTGCTCTGGCGTAATACACCGTGGCTGTCTTCAGATGCACCAGAAGAGGGCGTCAGATCTCATCACGGCTGGTTGTGAGCCACCATTTGGTTGCTGGGATCTGAACTCAGGACCTTCAGAAGAGCAGTCAGTGCTCTTACCCGCTGAGCCATCTTGCCAGCCCCTCTTTGGGGATTCTTATCCTGCTACATGGTACCAAGTTTGAACCTTTCTCCATGACCCCTTCAGCTCTGCCTAGGCCTTCTAATGCAACTGAAACTGTACCTTCAGCAATGGCCTCTTCTTGTCTCTCACACTGCCAATCATCAGCTGTTCTCCATGACCTTCATACTTTTAAAACTCTACCTGGGAGACTCTTACTCATCACCAAGTACAATTGCAGTTATTAGAGACTGTGCCATACTATTTACAGCTTCTGGACCACAGCTTCCATGTTCTGATCCTGAGGAAATACCTCTTAGAAGATTTTTACCTCAGCAATATTGGGATCCTCTTAACCACAGCTGATAAGCCAGCCTCACTGACTAGTATTGATTGTCCCAGTGAAGCATAGGGTTCACTTTAGTGGTTCTAGTCTCTTGCTAATCACAGTCAAATTTTCAGCCCCAGCTGAACAGAACTATAGATTTTTAATGCAAAATATCACACAAATAGTTCTGGTCAAGTCCTTGCTTCCTTCTGAAATTTCACAAATCCAGCCTCCTTCCTCTTCATTATTTTTCGCATCTGTATCTTCCAGGTTTCCACAGAGCATCTCAACATTAAACTCTGAATATTCAATCACTTTTCCAACCCAAAATTCTAATACATCTCGTCCCTCAAACAACATGGTCTGGTATTTCGGTAGCACCCCACTCCTGGTATCAATTTCTGCCTTAGGTTTAGACTACTGTAATAAAGTATTATGACCACAAGCAACTTGGAGAATAAAGAATTTATTTTACATTACCTTCCTACAGGGATAGATATATATCCCTGTATCTATCTATCTATCTATCTATCTATCTATCTATCTATCTATGTACATTATATATGCCATGAAAGGAACAAAATTCAGCAATTTGCCAATATGCAATAACACAGATGGGACCAGAGGATGTTATATTATGTGGAATGACATACCACATGTTCTTGTTTAGATGGAGAACCTGAAAGCATGATTTGAGACTATAATAGTTTTGACAGAGGCTATGCAGTACCAGAGAGGGTCGGTGATGGTTACTTAGTGTGAGGAGAAAGTCTTATTATAGGAAGAAGTTCTTTTGTTCTATAGCAGAATGGGAAAATTGTTTGACAATAATTAACTATGTACTTCAAAATATTGCATGTATGAATGTGTACATATACAAACACTCAAAAAAACCCACTCAAAAAATTTAAAAATTACTTTTAAAAAGATGTAAGTACACTTTGTATTATTATAGTAATAACTTATTCATCTCAGATTGGTTTTTGTAAATATACATGAGGCAATTAAACTGAGTTTGAAAACTAACCATATAATTTGATATAACATGATTATCTAAAAATGTAACGATTATGTAAAATGCATGTCTTTGTGGTATACATGCCCATATGATATGGTGGATATATTTAATAATTTTGGAGGGTGGTTCATGTTTGAGCATCATGTATTTGCTCTAATTATTATGTTTTCTGTTTGCTTGGTTAGGGGGTTGGTTTTTTGTTTGTCTGTCTGTCTGTTTGAGGCATGGCCTTGTTATATAGGTCGGGCTGCATACTGTTTGCTACTAACATCAGCTGGGCCTTGAATTTACAGCAATCTTCCTGCTTCCACATGCCATATTCTGGGATTACAGGCATTCGGTGCCATATCTACCTTAATCCATATGCTTTGGCAAGACCTGCTTATGAATAAGGAGACCATGCAGTACACAATCTTCGTTTTATTCAAGAGGAGACATTTTTGGAGTATCAAATAACTATTCTCTTGTTAAAATACACATTAAAAAAAAAAAAAAAAAAAAAAAAAACCTCACATCTTGTCTTTACTGACATCTCAAATAAACCCAGAGAAATAAAGTAGCAGACTACTGGGAAATCCCTGTCACTCTGTTAGAACTCTCAGAGGGAAAGGTTGTGGAAAAACGTAAATATGACAGCTAATTTGCACACTCCTGTCAGCTTGTGTGCGGAGTTTCATTAACACGGGGAACTGAACTGGGAATCTGAAGACTGTCACTGAATTAATGAGCTTGCATTCATTTGATGATGACAGATCCTTTATGGCATCTAATCATGGGCCACTTGGTCCGAGGGAGTGTCAGGCCAACAGGAAGGCCTGGGGTGTGGTATGACCTAGGAGCTCTCCCATTCTACAGCCCTCTCTGGTTTTCTTTGAATCTAATGACTTTGTTTGGTCATTTAATGAAGTGCATGGTCCAAATGCCCCTCACACTTTTTTTTTTCAGCATTGGAGGAGCTGTCTGCAACCTGTTCAAGCCTCTGTGCCTCTGTCATCTAAGAGCCTCGGGGGAAAGGGAGTAAATTCGCCCCTTGGAAGGAAACCCTGTTTGAAAGCATGCCCTCTGGAGAACAGGCTTGCCATGCGATAGCAATGAAGAGCAGTCAGACACTGGGCCGGAATCCGTGCTTTTTCCTGATCCATGTTTCTGCAATCGAGGAACAGAAAACACACAAGTGCTAAGCCAGTCACAGAAACAGTGGGCCTTGTGCCCAGCAAGTGTGAAATTGTACAAAACCACTGGCAACAGTCACCGCAATGTAGAGAGGCCTGACTCAAAACATAAGAAGTAGCACCGAACCACGAGAACGCGAGAAGGGCTGCCTGCATGAATAAACGAGTGTGTTACAGGAAATAGCCCTGAGTCCCATTGTAGACTAAATTCATTACACGAAAAATTGAGTAACAAATCAAGTGCCCATTAAAAAATAATTCATTTTATGCTTCTCTTAAGTTTCTTCCCTCCTCTGGGACATTTAAAGTGCAATTGATTAAGGACTGAAGGCTGAGCTTAAAAAAAAAAAAAAAACCAAAAAAAAAAACCAAGCAAAAAAACCCAACCCAACAACAAAAGAAACCTTTCCTTTCTTGTACTCTATTTTCTTTCACATTTTTTTCCTCTCAAAACAAATACATGCTATTTGGTTTTTTTAACTAATAAAAATTATTTCAAAAAATATAGAATAATATGTAAACTTGGCATTTTTTTAAAATAATTTTTTTTCAAAAAGGATTTTATCCACAGCATCTTGACTCTTCTGTCACCACCACTTGTGGGAGCATTGTTGGTGATTGAATCTGCACCAGCTTCTGTAGGCAAAGAAAGCTGAAGTTCAGAGAAGGGGAGTTGAGGGGCCTATATGCATGGTTTCTGTCTGGTACAGGTGAGCTCAAAGCCTCACACCGCTCAGTATAGAAGGGCTCTCTAAAATGAAAGTGACAGTGGATGTGAATGTGTGGAAAATTTGGGCTATGCTTCACTTTGAGCCAACACAATGAAGTGCCAGAGGCCTATGCAACAGAACTTTGTTCTGTCAGTTCTGGAAGCTGGAAGTGTGATCCAGTTCTGGTGAGGGCTCCATTCTGTCATCTTCTCATGACCTCACCTGGAGGCAGACAGCTAGCTAGCTCTCCAGCCTCTTCTTATGAGGTCGTGGGTCCTGTCGGTGACATCATTATCCTGTGAGGATCAGATCTCTTTGTGTCCTCACATAAAGGGTTGGGATTGTCAGCATAGGGAATCTCAGTGGATAGAACATGCACGGCCTTGTGGGTGGTAGATGTTGAATTGGGTTCTTGAATTCTACAATATTTCTACTGTTGTCGGCTAAGTTATGGTACCTTTTTAATCCCTCAGGGTGATGGATCATATGTACGATCACCAAACACACATGTTGGACTGGACGGCAGATAACAGCGCTAGATAAAAGCAGTTCCCACCTCTCTGAGTTAGTTCATTAGCAGGTACTGCCTGCACTGAGTATCTGAGACAATTACAGTTACGTAGTTCCTTGGGAAAAATTCCAACGCCGTGCTCAATTTTCTGCCTTATGAATTCCAAAGCCAAGTTTGCAGCCGAGTTGTATAGTACAAATCAATTCACCAGCTCTTCCAGCAGCAGTTTTCATGGGGGAGAAAGCAATTAAGATTTGGAGCAGGTGCTGCTTTGACTATTAATTTTAAGCCCTGTGGAATGCAATGCAATGATCAGGATGATTCCAGGAAACATCTCACTTCAAATGGAAAATGTTTTCTTGCTTTTTAAAGGGACAGTGTTCACTAAATTTTAAGTGTAAATGTTTTAATATATGTTAAAAACATATTTAAAAAAAACCCTGAGCCTTTCTGGAACTTAAGTCACAAAAAAATGATCAGTTCTTAATTTAATGACTCTAGGAATGAATCTGGAGCTTGCAAACGCTTCTGAGCTACCAGGTTTGAAAAATGAGATAAAGATAAATGAAATGAAAAACAATGAAATAGAATACAAGCAGCCTAAATACTGAGTGAAGAAGTCTGTTGTTGGTTATGGGTGTGGCTCAAGGGCATTCTCAGATCCCAAGGGACGCAGGGAACACAGGATGGAGACTGGGCGCCATGAGATAATGGACGTGACTGCTCCACAGTGAATGCTACTCTAGCTCCTAAAGGCAGCACACAGTTGGGCCTGTATGGACCACCCTTAGCATCACCCTTGCTCATCAGCTCAGCATCTTAACTACACACACTGCCTCTTCCCTGCATCCCTGGGACAAGTCAAAAATACATTACTTCCAAACAGGCAAGAAAGAGCCTCAAACACAGACAGACATGAATACAAAACTCAGGTCACACAGAGGCTGTCGGGACGCCATGCCCTAATTCACAACAAACTGGAGCAGAGGAAACCAGGGAGAGTAAGGGACACAACGGAAGCACAGTGGGAAAATGGCAGGATGAGGATTGTCTTCAGAGGGAACAGGAGACCACACACTCCTGGAGCCACGCCCCCCCCCAAAGAAACAGTTTGAAAGCATGCAACTGGGGCGGGGGAGGGGGGAGGTTGGAAATTAAAACCATAATCATTCAATAGGTGTGCTAAAAGAACAGATAGATGTTAGGCACAATAGGCTGGAGAACAGAAGATTGCCTGAAATGATAGTTCAAAGGGCACAAGATAGGCAGACAGATGGGGAGTAAAAGTTTTGGAGAACAGATTCCCCAAAGTGTAGCATCTATCAAAAGAAGGGAACTGATAGAACTAACAGAAGAAAATCTTCAAGAGACTGGAGTGGCTCCTGAGCAGAGATATATTATCGATTGATTAGATTTCATTTCTACTTTTAGAAATTAAGTATAGCAGTAATGGCAGGAAGTGGATTCCATTCATCTAATAAATACTGATAGATGATGGGAGAAAGCCCCAAACAGCCTGGAGCTGCTGCATGCTCAGCTTCAGAGAGTTACAATCACGGCAAAGCAGGCTTCAAAAGATTGAGAAGCCGCGTGCTGACCAAACCCTCAAGTGTAGCAGGAATGTCAGGCGAAACAGGATCCAAGGGGAAAGAAGAAAATAAAAGGCATATTTCATTGTGAAAAGGTGCAGCTGTCTAGGAAAGTCTAACAGGAATGCAAATGCTGCCAATATGTCACCTGAGCTACGGAAATAAAGACGGCACAGCACAAAGGGAAATATGCCAATGTATTACCAACTAAAGTAGGTATATAAGATGCAAAAGGCTCAATTAATACACTTAACCTACTGGTCATAATTACTGGCCATAGGATATTATTGAAGTATAAAAGTGTACAGATGTAAGTGCATAATTTTAAGTGCAGGAAATTTTCTAAAATTGTTGTCTTCTTGTTTGTTTAAACATAGAAAGCATCTAAGTAAATTCTGAAGTTCCCAGGCAAGCACAAACTAGATGGGTCACATTTACTGCTCATACACACAATAGAATTAATATTAAAGGGTGGGAAATAAAAATTTAAAATGTAACTGAAATTCAAGAATGTTAAAGCATGTCTAAAACCAAACAAGCCAATAAGAGGGCAGATTAGTGTTGGCTCATGACTACTGAGCTCTCAGGCTGTGGTCTTTTGACTCCATTGATTTTAGACCTGTGTTACCACTGGCACCAGGGCAAGGCGTCCGTGTAACCCACTGCTTTTCGAATGATGTTCGAGGAGATGGGAGTGAGGCGTTGTGTATGGGGGTGGGGATGAGGAGGAGAGGGGAGGGAGAAGAAGCAGAGGAGAGGGCAGTGAGGGAAAGACCAGGACCCCAAGACATCTTTCAAGGTCAGTTTGCAGTAACCAGTAACCCCCTCTCCACCTAGGCTCCCCTACAGTGTCTACTACCTCCTGAGAGTCCTATAAAGCCTCTAGGGAATGCTTATGGCCTTCCAATAGACACAGTGAGCAGAGCACACAGAAAGAGCTGCCAATGGGAGAAAATATCTAGACCTACCCAGTCATTTTATAAGAAAATGCAGAATTCTTTAGTATCCAGGGTCTGAAACTCGCTTCAAATGGCTCATCCAAGCAGAAGAACATACTGACCCCATACGATGTCCATGGTAGGCTTCAGATATTCTTGGGCCTCCTATTCAACTGCTACCATCAGTTCTTGTTTCCTCTGTGTCTTCCTCATTTTCAGGATGTCCCCTGCGGTGCACAGAAGGGAGCCTCCTTGTAAAGAGTTCCTGGCTCCCTCCAGTGTGCCAGTTTGGAACAGGGAGTGAATTATTCCATTTAAAATACAAACAGGAATGCATAAGCAAAGCTATCGCTCTAGGAGCAGAGAAGATGGCAATGAAAACTCTGACACAGGTAAACCAAGCAAGAAGTACCCTAAGAGGAAAGAGCAGTGGCAGCCAAGACAACAAAATCTCTCGAACCTACAGATGATGGCTAAGGGAGCATTTTTAGTGAGCCTCGGAGAACTGCGCATAAACAAGCGTGATGGCACATGTAGGTCTTGAAAACTAGAAGAGGGTGTGTTTGGTGACTCTGGGTAAAGTAAAATAGTAGAAGAGAAATAAAAACAGAAGAGATAATTTTCTGTGAAGATTAATTAATAAATTAATTTTAGACGATAATATATGAGAATTCTTGCGAAGCACACTCATGCCTCGTGAGGCGTTCTCATGCTTGCACGCATGCACACATGCACACAATTTTTTTTTTTTTTTTAGGTGTCTTACAAATGATGCTTGGTTCAGCACTGTGGTTCCTGAAAACTCTCAAGAGATGCTTCTCATATTGCATTAACTATCCTGAGCGTAAAGGTATCTTTCCTAATGCCTTTCATGGGTTGGCTTATTTCTCATATGGATTAAGGAAATTCATACAAATGGACTCCCGGAACTGATAAGGAAATGCCATAAAGAATATAGACTTGCTGGGCAGTGGTGGCACGCGCCTTTAATCCCAGCACTTGGGAGGCAGAGGAGGCAGATTTCTGAGTTCTTGGCCAGCCTGGTCTACAGAGTGAGTTCCAGGACAGCCAGGGCTACACAGAGAAACCCTGTCTCAAAAAAAAAAAAAAAAAAAAAAAAATACAGACTCAAGACTTATATACAAAGGTATTTTACATTTGTTGGTAATTACCAATTAACAATTTCCAATAAACAAACCCTATTCTTAATAGAAGAAAAATCCTTAGGAACACTCTAGTAAGAAAAATTTGGGGCCAAAGATAAAGCTCAGAGGTTATGAGCACTTGCTGTTCTTTCAGAGAAGCAGTTTGACTCTTAGCCCTAGGATATTGGGCAGCTAACTACTTGTAACTCCAGCTCCAGGGGATCTGATGCCTTCTTTGGCCTTCCACTAGCAATGCCTCCCCTCCCCATCATCAACACACACACACACACACACACACACACACACACACACACACACACAAATACAAAATAAATCTTAAAATAAATAAAAGAAAAATGCAGGCCACAAAAGGAAAAATCCAGCACTCACAGAAGGCACACTTGACTGAGTAAGCTGACAGCCCAAGCTTCTGAATGTAATAATGTTCAGGCAGACTCCGAATCCCCTCTAAAGCTCTGTGTTTCTTGTCTTGTCCAAACCAGCCACCTGTGTGCAAGAGAACCCCCTCTTTATAGGAGAAGGAAGGTCCTTAAGTCTAGGAAGTTTGAGGACAGGATCCAGAGTCCTAAGGCTGAGCTGATAGACTGGCTGGGCAGGTTCTTTGGGCATCACCACACCCCCACAGCAAGCTGCTTGACTGTCTGGGAGAAAGCAAAGTCCTGACTTTTGGAGAGACAAGTCCCATTATGACATCGTCAGACTTTCTGTTCTCCATCAACCGCCTATTAGCCTGAGAGACAAGGCATGGTTCAGAAGCCACCTTCAGGGACAAAGTGATTGTATAAGGGCTGGGATTGCTGTCTATCTTCCTTCTCCCCATCAGGTTAGCTATCTTGGACACCAGTGGGCAGTGAGAGCTAAGGCAGGCTAAGGAACGGTGTTGTTGTTCGGAGTACAGTTACCTAAGTCTGAAGCAGTCCTCGTCACTTCCTGCCCTGAGTCACATTATCAGCAGCATCCCCGAAATGGCACCATCCGCCTTTGATCATCAGCCCCAGTCGCTATCCCTCAGGTGCCAAATCTGACCTTAGAGCTCACTGACTTAGGTTCCAAACACATCGGTAGGGATTTTTAAACATTCAGAGGCAGGCTTTCACCCAGTAACACAGCTGACCTAGAACTTACCATCATCCTCCTGCCTCAGCCTCTGGAATGCTGGAGTTGCAGATGTGAGCCTCTGCACTCAGTTATCACTAATGACTTCAAACCAAAATACAACAAAACAAAACACAATGTGCCTAGCCTCCTTAAAAGAATTCCTTGGAGATTCAGCTCTAGTACACTGAGAACGAAGATTGCCTTAGAATAGCTATGGGCAGCTGATCTTTTTGTTGTTGTTGTTGTTGTTGTGTTTTGGTTTTGTTGTTGTTGTTGTTGTTGTTGTTTGTTCCTTACAAATTGATTCCTCCCACACACCTATGCTTTAAAGTTTTGGATTCTTCCTCATCCATTTTCCCCACTTTCTTCTTGAATCCCTTCTTGAGCTCTTGTCAAACTTAACACCCACATTGTCCTTTTTGGTATCAGTGTTCATTTATATTTTCATCCCTTGCCCACACCACAGACAAATCAATTCTGAATTGGGGCCAAGAGAGGCACCTTCCTTGAACCATTTATGCTCAGATCCTCATAGGCTTTTCGACAGCCTGATCTCCCCCAGGAAGTATTTTCTGGGTCCAAAGAGGCAGCAGAAGAGAGCCGGAGAGGAGGCCAGGTAGTAAGCTCAATGCCCCAGGGAACAGGCAGTTGACCTAAGCAAGGGAAGGAGACAGCTGGTAAACTGGCACATGCCGGGTGCCACTGCAGGGAGCAGCTGTTAAACAGTTCTCCTGATTGCTGCCAGGTGGGAGTGCGGACTTACTGGTGCCAGAGCTCTCAATTTTTTAAGGGGAAGCCAGAAATATCTCTGTTATCAGAAGCATAGCAGGCTGCCCAAACCCTTAAAATTCGACTTGGAAACCTGCAGGAGCTAATTACTCACTGCCACTTAAATCTTTGAGTTCCAAGAAGATTGCTATCACCCACCTGGGAAATGCCCAACCCCTCAAACAAAGAGAGCAGATGGAAGCCCAGTCAGTAACTCTCTCAGCACCCCCACTCTTGCCCTTTCTTCTAACCAACCCCCTTCCTCCCTTGTTTTACTCCCCGCTTCTATTCAGTACTACACCCATCACCACCCCATTCCCATTTGTTCTTTTCCCCAGAATGCACTTTGTGGCAACATCTGGCATCCTGTAGTGACTGTGCCTGGGCATGGTGTTAAATCTTTGATGTGCTATCTCAGGGAGTCCTCACATGGACCATGACAGCTAGATGACAAGATTGAGCAAGTAAACACACAAAATGCCCACTTACATTTGAATTTTTTTGCTTGAGATTCATTTATAAAAAGTATTGGCTTTTTTTTTCTTCTGAAACTTGAAATTAACTGAGCATGAAGAGATATGTCAGGTGACCTTGCTCAGGGTAGGAAAGTGAGTCCTTTGGCAGTTGGACAAAGTTATCCCCACTAGGAAATAGGTATGGGGAATGGTAACCTGTACCTCTTGCTTATTTACTACCTATATGGAGAAAAAGTTGAATCCTGATTGAACAAAGAAATTATAATAAATATTTGTCAGATACCCTGAGAAATTCGAACAGAGTACATAACTGATAACATTGAAAAAGTAAAGATGAAAATGGTACTGTTAATTCTTTTTTTCCCAAAATTCTTATTTTATTCTTTAGAGATATGGATACAAGTTGAAATATTTACAAATGAAATCAAATGATCTGAGGGAGGTCTTCCTTAAAAATACCACCAAGTACAATCGAATGGCTAAGGCAAGACTGGCTGTGAATTCATCTCTACTGAGCTTGGATTGTGGGTATGCACATCAATAGCTCATGTTACCTCTCAACCTACCCACTCATGCATATTTTAAAATACATAATGTAAAGTAAAACAATACATCTGTTATATAAATGCAATTTGCAACTAAGAGATATTTTCATGAAACAGATAAATTCCTTATGTCTGCATTTGCCAAAGTCAAGTCCAACTATTCTTTGGAATTCTTGAGAATTAAATTTTCTTTGGATTAGGTACATGCAATCTTTAAATCTGAGAAACACCAAATGCTGCTTGCTGTCAAAAACACACAAGTATAACCGAAATACTCCAAGTATTTAAGGGCATTATAAAACTTGTGTGTGTGTGTGTGTGTGTGTGTGTGTGTGTGTGTGTTAAAAGCAATCAAGGTTGCCAGGCCTTGGAGTGTGATTGAAATCTTAGCACTCAGGACCATGGCAAGTTTGAGGCTAGCCTGGGCTACCTGACAGGACCTTATCAGAAAAAGGGGTAGGTGGGGAGGATAAGGTGGTTTTGCTATTGTTAGTTTTAGATTATTTTTTTCTTTTTATTTCTGTAGAGGGGAATGAAGTTTCCAGACCATGCACATGCATAGACATACATGTTTTTAATGGGAAAATCTCAAGGCTAAGCCTTGCTTTATAAAAGTTTTGCCCTGTGTAAATGTAAATGCCACTTTTATTTCCTCAGAGGAAGGGATGAGATAAGAGCTATAACCAAACTTTACAAATACTTGGCTTTAGCTGAACCCAGAGTATCTCTTGGCCTAGGCCTGGAAGCTTCTAGCCTCCATCTGCTCTCCTGAATTTGTCTGCTAAGCTAGGTTTAGAATGTTTCAGCCTCTGAGACTTACTGCTGAATAAGGTCACTCTTCTTAGCTCTTTCTGAACTCTGGCTGGCTGGTTCAACTCCTATCCAGTTCACTAGTTCAAACTGGCTTCTTTTAGCTTCTCACTGAATCACTCTGCTTCAAACTAACTCTAGCAATATCTTCTAATCTTCTGGCTCCTTCTCATTCTCTGGCTCCCTCTGTCTTCAACTATGAGCTGTTTCTGTAAAACTGCCCCAGTAAAACTTCTCTCTCCTGCTCCCTCTCTGGCTCCTTTTCCCTCTCACTCTCTCAACTGCTCTCTTATGTGCCTTCTCTTTCATGTGCTGTTCTCATGTGATTTGGGGGTATCCTATCTCTGACTCATTATGTCAAATCTTTTGATGATTCATCATTTTGTCTGCCACTCAATTAGATGCCAAATTTCAAAGATGGCTGCTTCCTTCTACAGACTTGCTTGAGATTGAAGGTGTTTACTAAGGGTGTGTCTATATTCCAGCCACACCATAGTGTACCCTAGGAGATGTCTACATTCCAGCTGGATCACATAGACCTGGAAGGTCTTTGGATATCATCCCTTGCCAGAGCATCCATGTCACTGGATTAAAATTCTACTATAGTCCTGGAAGTATCTTCTGAAGTAGTTTGACTCTGCTGAGAGAACATCTTATCACCTTAAAGCACAAAACAAAGTGATGATGAGGCTGGTGAGCTCCAATGTGCTCCATATGCTCAGAAGAGCTCATTACTGCAACAACTCCTAAAATCTGGAGCCAGCACTGCCCTGCTCCCCTGCCACACATATGAAAGTGTGTGTGTGTTCCAGCTTTTTAAAGTAGGAGCCATTTTGTTTTCTAACTGTTTCACATGGGTTTCTATTGCTGTGATAAACACTAGGACCAAAACCAACTCAGGGAGGAAAGGGTTTATTGCATCTTACAACTCTGAGGTCAACCTCCATCATTGAGAAAAGTCAGCACAGGAACTCAAGGCAAGAACCTGGAGGCAGAAACTAAAGCAGAAGCCACAGAGCAACATTGCTCACTCCTCTCGACTGTCTCAGTTTGCTTTCTTATATACCCCAGGACTACCTGCCTAGGGATAGCACCATCCACAGTAGACTGGGCCCTCTTACATCAATCATTAATCAAGAAAATGCCTTCTAGATGTCATACAGGCCAAACTCAAAGAGGAGTTTTTTAAATTAAGATTTCCTCCTCCCAGATAAGTCTAAGTTTGTGTCATTGACAATAAACAAACAAATGAACAAGTATCAGCCAGAATAGAGAGCATAAGCAATGGTATTGGGAAGGGAAAGAAGGAAGACGACAAGAAAAAGAAGTGCATGGCCTGGAAAGCACAATATATAATAAGACAGAAAGTAAACATGGTCAGCAATGTCAGGAGGAACAAACTTATGGGTGATACTTGGTGTCATTTGTGCTGTGGAGAACAAGCCTTCCCAGCAATGTGCCTGATGTACTGATCTCCCCACTGTTAGTGGCTAAACTAGGCCCAGATGACTAGAGACCCATGGTGGATCATCGTCACTGAAGACAGCTTTGTGTGAGATTCCAAATGAGCTACAGGTGATCTCAGTGTGCCTCACAATTATGGCCATTTTTAGCATTATGTGATCTCAGTATCAGCCTCTAGTGTTTTTCATTTTAGACTTTCTCAAAAGCAGCTGATCAGACCAAGAAACTCTCAATAGTCGCTGCTATCTAGGTTGTGCTTTCTGTAGAAAGATAGCTGGCAGTCTGCCTTGTCTCACAGGCAAAGTGTGTGTTGCCGTATGGACTTAATTCACGCTGGGTACAAATGTTGAGGTCGCCGTCAATGAGCCATGCCCGTCATGGAGCCCTCCCCACCAGATCTGGAAGAATCAGAAGCCTACTACACTTGTTTCATTCATCCTATAACATAGACACTAGGAAAAAATTTTGTAGTGTTTTGGTACTTGAAAGTACCTTCAACATTTTAGAAGTCTAATAGTGTTTTGAGGAATTAATACAACAGATGACAGATACCTGATAGGAGAAGGATAGCTAAGTAGAGAAAGAAAGCCAGGCGTTCTCACCCTGAGCCCATCATACACATTTTTTTAGTCTTTATGGGAAGGGTGGTAGGAAAGCTGGCAGGAGTGATTATGAATGCTTAGTCTGATAGCCTTGGGGAAGAAGCAGTAAGAGCTTGGGGGAGGGAGCTGTCTGGGCACTGCCGGGAAAGGAGGCTAGATCATGAGATTAGTGAGTCTCTGGAAAGGACATGCAGCCCAGTGAGGTCAGCCCAACCCGCTTGCCAGTGCCAGTTTCTTAATCATGATTGAATTTGCAGATGGGCCGTGCACCCCCACATCCATTTCAGAGCTCTTCTGACAAGCAAAGAAGAATGAACTTAGTGGGTTAGTCAAGGAGCCCTAAGCCAAGTAGGATGGAGCCTGGAGTCCACAGCTTCTAGAATTTAACTCAAGTGAAAGGAAGACAGGTAGGGGAATCCTGAACAAAGAGGTTTGGCTCACTGGTGCTACCGTTGAGAGATCTGAGTATAGATTAGCCACAGTCCATTCCATTCATTCCATTCCTAGCTGGATGTAGGGAACCTAGGATTAGCAGATGTGTTAACACTTAAAAAGGAGCTGGGTTTGTTTGAAGCTTCCTGGGAAACTACCAAGCTATGGGAGAGAGAGGACCAAGCAGGTCCTTAAGTTTAGCAGAAAACAGAAGGAACAGATAATAGCCTTTAGCTTGTTATTCAGAAGACTCAGTGTGGTCTTCCCTCTGAGATTCCTATTGTCTCTCTAATGATAGTACCTGAATGAATCACCTGAAGGTCTTGCTAGAATCTACAACAGTGACTCAGTAGCTGTGTTGACTGGTCTTTTGTCAATTTGATACACAAACTAGAGTTATCTGTGTGGAAATAATTGAGAAAATGTTTTTTATAAGATCCAACTGTAAGGTATTTTCTTAATTAGTGATTGATGGGCAAGGACCCAGCCCACTGTGGGTGGTACCATGACTAGGCTGGTGGTCCCAGGTTCTAAAACAAAACATGAAAAACAAGGCACGAGGAGCAAGCAAGTAAGCAGCAACCCTCCATGTCCTCTGCATCAGCTCCTGTCTCCAGGTTCCTGCCTTGTTTGAGTTTCTGTCCTGATTTTCTTTAATGATTAAGGGAGCTATGGAAGTGGAAACCTTTAAAATAAACCCATTCCTTCCCAACTTGATTTTTGGACATGGTGTTCCATCTTAGCAGTAGTAACCCTAAACTCTGGAGTAGGCTTGACGTGCTACAGTTCTACTGAGCTCTCAGTGGTGCCAGCCTTGCTAAAGACTGTGTTCCAACCAAATTGCAGAAGCCTAAAATACTCCTAGGAAATATTTTTGAGCTACTTTGAGAGAGGTCAAACCCAGTGAGTACACTAATTTATTCTTGGTCTGGAGTATGGCCAGCTTTAAGTTAAATAATAATTTTTTTTTTTTTAGCAGATTGAGAGTCATTATGAAGATAACAAATTTTGTCTAGATGCTATGTTTCCTTCAAATTTGCACTAGTGGGGATCAGTCTGTAAGAATGATGGTTTATATCTATGTTTGGTTCAGTTAGAAAGTCAATTTTCTTCTTCTTCTTCTTCTTCTTCTTCTTCTTCTTCTTCTTCTTCTTCTTCTTCTTCTTCTTCTTC
>JADRCD010210649.1:0-23673 GCA_019843815.1 Montemys delectorum
GGTTTTTCGAGACAGGGTTTCTCTGTGTAGCCCTGGCTGTCCTGGAACTCACTCTGTAGACCAGGCTGGCCTCCAACTCAGAAATCCACCTGCCTCTGCCTCCCAAGTGCTGGGATTAAAGGCATGCGCCACCACCCCCCGACCAGCCCTGCTTCTTAAAAGAGATGTATTTCCAAAGACATCATGACAATCTGCATGTTTCTAAACAAAAGCACATTTAAGAAAACATTAACAAGATCTAGTTGTTTGAAGTTGCTCTTGAGGCTGGTATGATGACTTAGTGGTTAAGGGTACTTGTTGCTCTTTCAAGGCATCCAGGATTGGTTCCAAGCACCCACATGGTGGCTCACAGCTATCTGTAATTTCAGTTCCAGGGTATCTGGTGCCATCTTCTGGCTTCAGAGGGCACTGCATATAGCTGGTGCACAGACATAACATGTAGGCAAAATATAAAATAAAAATAAATATTTTATTTTGCTTATTTATTTATTTATTTATTTAAAGACAGGGTTTCTCTCCATAGCCTTGGCTGACCTGGAACTCACTCTGTAGACCAGGCTGGCCTTGAACTCAGAGATCTATCTGCTTCTGCCTCCTGAATGCTAGGATTAAAAGTATACACCACTATGCCTGGCTGACATTTTATGTTTGAGACAAGGTCTCTCTTTATAGCTCTGGCTGACTTGGAGTGTGCCACCACACTTAGCAATATATTTTTTTAAAAAATGACAAAGTAAGTTAAGCACGGTGGCATACACTTATAATCCCAGCACACAGGAGGCAGAGGTAGGCAGATATCCAGGCCAGCTGGGGCTGTATAGTGAAACCCTGTCAAAATACTATAAATAGTTATAAAGCATTATAAAGTTGTTTGCAACTAAATTCTCCAAAAAGTAAATATCTCTTAATTTGCTCATTCTGTCACTTGATATTGAGAGGGGAGAGGTGAGAAGGTTGGAAGATCGGCAGTATGGCGTGAGGTGTCTGTAGGCCAGGAGGGGCGGGGCGGCCACCTTTCATCAGCCCTCAAGTGGGATCACCTTCTGGAAGACTCTCTTCACTTCCTCTTTGTGAGGCTGGTGAGTCCAGGTGTACCATCTTTTTCTTGTCTAACTTCTCCCCATGTCTGTGGTTGTTTATCTGCCTTTTTTTCATTAATAAGAAAAAAAAAAGAGGACACCAAGTTGGGGAGGTGAGGGTGAACCTGGATGAACTTAGGAGGTGGAGTTGAAGCAAATATGATCAAAATATATTGCATGAAACTCTCAAATACTTAATAGATTTTTCAGTTTTATCTGTGTATTTGTGTGGGCATGTGTGCACCACTGTGTGCATGTGTAGGGGTCATGAAACAACTTGCATGAGTTGGTGCTTTCCTTCCCCCAAGTGGATCCTAGAAATCAAACTCAGGTCTTCAGGGTTGGTGGTGAGCACCATTACCTACCGAGCCAGCTCTCTGCTCCTATCTGCTCATACAATTCCCTTTCCACTATATTATAAGCTCAGTGTATAGATGTAAGGGGTGGTAGAGACCATCTCTCGCTCCCTTTAGTTTTAAGGCCCTCATCCCACCCACAGTGGGTACCAGTAATATAGCAAATGAAGCAACCAACATGCTTACCTTATGTCTCTTTAGGTGTATTATAATCAACCAAACAAAAATGTTGGGAGTCATGTTCTATGCTTGTTATCCCAGCCCTAGGGAGGCAAATTGGAGGAGGAGGATCCTCACAATTCCAAGATCAGTCTGGTCTACAGATGAATTCCAAACTAGCCATGAAAGTGAGAACTTGTCTTTACAGAAAGAAAAAGCATGCATCTTGGGGCTTGGGCTACAGATCAGTTGGCAGAGCACTGACCTAAGATTCAGGAAGCCAGGGCTTTGATCCCCAACATCAAAACAGGGGAATCAAAATTTCAAGGTCATTTCCAGAAAACTGGCTCACCTAATGAAGGCTCTTCCTGTCAAGTGTAATGACTTGAGTTTGATTCCTGGAAACCACAACAGTGGAAAAAGAAAATGTGGCTCCCTCAAGTTGTCCACTGACTGTCACAGGTCAGGTCTGTGGCATGTTCCATCCCATCTCCCACTAAATAATATTATAGTAATAAGAATTTTGCCAGGCAGTGGTGGCACATACCTTTAAGCCCAGCACTTGGGAGGCAGAGGCAGGCAGAGTTCTGAGTTCGAGGCCAGCCAGGCCTACAGAGTGAGTTCCAGGACAGCCAGGACTATGCGGAGAAACCCTGTCTTGAACCCCCCCCCCAAAAAAAAAAAAAAAAAAAAAATTTTCAAGGTAAGCCTTGACTCAGAGGAAGTTCAAGGTTGGCTTGGGCTACCTAAGACTCTGTCAGATAGATAGATAGATAGATAGATAGATAGATAGATAGATAGATAGTATATGCTGAATAACTTTTCAATATCCCCATCCTAGTGTCAAATATCTAGCTGGCCAGCCCCTATAAATTGAACAGTAGTATAGTCACAGTGCACCAAAGTTTAAAGGACATTAAGGAACCACCTGTTTTAAGGTAAAGAAGGAAGCCAGATAAATCTAAGTGACTCACTTTATACCACCCAGATAGTAAGGGGCAAATCTAGAACTGTCAAATCGGGAACTCAAAGTACACATTCTCTAACCAAGGTGCTTTTGTTGCAATAGGGCAGTGTGCACGGGGCTTCCTGCTGTGCTGGTGGAAGGAACCTGTGCTGGCTGTGCTGCTTATCAAAGTTGTAACTCATTCATAAAAGAGTAAACAAAGGCTGCTGCTTTCCTCTGCAGAGACTGACTCCACGCAGGTGTAGTGCCTCACCTGTAATACCAATACACCAGAGCCCGAACTAAGAGGATTTGGCTGAGTTACAGGACAATCCAAACTACATAAGACAATGCTGTCTCAAAAAAGAAAAACAAATGGTGGACAATATTGTTAATTGACACAGGCAGGTGAATCTCTGAGTTTGAGGCCAGCCTGGACTACAGAGCTAGTTCCACGACAGCCAGAACTACACAGAGAAACTGTCTCAAAAGACAAAACAAAAAAACAAAAAACAAACTGAAATAAACATCACTGACAAGGCGGTATGGGGGTGATAGTTAGAGACATACACATGTGGTTTATATGCAATTCAGGTGGCCACTGCCGTTCTGTGGTGAGGGTCACTTTGTTCTTTAAGTGTGGCTGGCTTTTTATTTTTTTGTAGTAAGGTCTTATATATATCCCAGGTTAGCCGCAAATTTTGTAGCCAAGGGTGACTTTGAACTCCCTCTTGCCCCTACCTCTCAACTGCTGAAATTACAAGTGTGGGCCACTAAGCCCAGTTCTATGGAGGGGGGCGGGAGGGGCATGAAACCCAGGTCTGCTCAGATGCTGGGCAAGCTCTCTAGCAAAGGAGCTACATCCCCAACCAGTTATTTCGAGACAGGGTTTTACCCTGTAGCTCAGACTGACCTAGAAATCACTGTGTTCTCAAAATCCCAACCAATCTTGTCTCAGCTTCCCAAGTGCTGGGATTACAGGTCATGATGTCATCTGTAAGCTAGCTTTAGTCCAGGCTTCGTTATTTTCAGCTTATCTAAGTGATGGAGACTATTTTAATTCTTTGTACACACAACACAGCAGCTCTGCCCTGTAGTAACTAGTCTGCATGTTCCTAGGGCAGGTACGTGGGCTCCATGTGCTACTTGCAGAAGAAATCTAGCAAGCAGCTCTTTGTTTAGACACACCTCTATTTTTAAAAGTTTTTTTTTAACTTATTTATGGCTATTTATAGGTGTGTGTGTGTGTGTGTGTGTGTGTGTGTGTGTTCATGTGTGTGTGCATGTGTATGGAGGTGTCCAAGGAAGCCAGAAGGTGTTGGGTCTTGCCGTAGTCGCCGTTTTATCTCTGTGAAGAAACACCATGACCAGGGCAACTCTTACAAAAGTAAGCACTTAGTTGGGTGCTTGTTCAGTTTGAGCTTTAGTCTGTTATCAGCATGGTGAGGAGCGTAACAACAGGCATGGCAGCCACGGTGCTGGAGAAGTGAGTGAGAGCTACATCCTGATCTGTAGGTTGAGAGAGAGAAACTGGGCCTGTCGTGGGCCTTTGAAAAGCCCAAAACCTGCCCTCAGTGTCATACTTCTTCCCCAAATGACCTTCCTAGGTCTACACCTCCTGATCTTTTAAATTCTTTCAAATAGTGCCACTCCCTGGTGACTCGGGTGTTCAAATAGATGAGCCTCTGGGGGGCCATTCTTACTCTAACCACCACAGAGCGCCAGGAGCTGGAGTTACTGGCTGTTGTGAGCTGTCTACTCGGGTGCTGGAGCTCAATTCTGGACCTCTGGAAGAACAGCAAGTGCTCTTAAGCACTGAACTATATTTCCAAGCCCATAGACACACCCCTTTGAGGTGTTATCTGCTGACATTTGGAGGACAAAGAAAATTTTGCTGTTATCCAGGTATACCTCTATAATCCCATACTCTGGAGCGTATTATAGGACCATTACCTTGAGATCAAGGACAACCTGAGCTATATAGCAAAACACACAGGTGGACAAAGAGGTGGTTGTTGTACTGCATGCCTATGGTTCTGGTGCCAAGGAGGTAGAGGTGGGAGGATCAGAAGTTTAACATCATTTTTGGCTACATAGTACAGCCTGCCACAGCTGCTAGTCTCAATAGACAAAGAGATTAAATGAAATTCAGCCTTTCCTATTGGATAAACAGTTAAAGGAAAAGTTAAGAGGAAAAAAAGTTGGGCTGGAGAAATGGCTCAGTGGTTAAGAGCACTGACTGCTCTTCCAAAGGTCCTGAGTTCAATTCCCAGCAACCAGATGGTGGCTCACAACCATCTGTAATGAGAATCTGATGCTCCCTTCTGGTGTGTCTGAAGACAGCGACAGTATACTCATATAAATAGGATAATATAAATAAATCTTTAAAAAAAAGAGAAGAAAGGTTAAAAAAGAATATAATATCAATAACATCAGATAAAACTGGTAATATACATATTTAGCTTTATGGATTTATTCTATCTAGACAGTGCATATACTTAAAGTTTTTATATTTATGTGTTTTGCCTGCATTAAGTCTTGGTTCAAAAGTGAGGAGAGGGCTTTGGTGTTATAGACAATTGTGAGCCACTATGTGGGTTTTGGAAATTGAACCAGAGTCCTCTGAGGAGTAGCCTGTGCTCGTAACTGCCACACCATCTCTTCAACCCCTAGAAAGTACATATATTTAATAGTATATAGTGTATCATAATAGGATTATATTAAACATATTGAAAGCCAAATATAAGTACATGTTTCTTCAAATTCCTAAATATCCTATGCACGTTTCTAATTAATGCACTAACCTAGGACTTGATGCTATTCTTTTTAATTTTTTTATTTTTTTGAGACTTTGTAGCCCAAGATGGACTGAAACTTACTGTGTACCCCAAGCTGGTCTCAAATTTTGAACAATCCTGCTTTAGCCTCCTGAGTTCTGGGATTAAAGGCATGTACCACTACATCTGGGGTTTTGTTTTGTTTTTCTGGTCTTCGTGTATAGAGATTTTTTGTTTTTTGTTTTTTTTGGTTTTTTTGTTTTGTTTTGTTTTTTTGGTTTTTCAAGACAGGGTTTCTCTGTATAGCCCTGGCTGTCCTGGAACTCATTTTGTAGACCAGGCTGGCCTTGAACTCAGAAGTCCACCTGCCTCTGCCTCCCAAGTGCTGGGATTATAGGCGTGTGCCACCACCACCCGGCTAGAGTCTTTTTTTAAAAAAGCAAAATAGTGCCTGGCAGTGGTGGCACACGCCTTTAATCCCAGCACTTGGAAGGCAGAGGCAGGCAGATTTCTGAGTTCAAGGCCAGCCTGGTCTACAGAGTGAGTTCCAGGACAGCCAGGGCTACACAGAGAAACCCTGTTTCAAAAAAACAAAAAAACAAAAACAAAAAGTTTCATTTGCATCTCCTTTGAAACTTCCACACTGGCAACTCTTACAAATGGTGACCTTTTTGCTTAACTAATTTTCTTTCCCAGTTAAATCAAATTCCTGGAGTGGAGAAAGAAATGCTCACATTAAGTTTTGTTTTGTTTTGTTTTGTTTTTGGTTTTTCGAGACAGGGTTTCTCTGTATAGTTCAGGCTGTTCTAGAATTCACTCTGTAGACCAGGCTGTCCTGGAACTCAGAAATCTGCCTGCCTCTGCCTCCCAAGTGCTGGGATTAAAGGCATGCACCACCACGGCCCAGCTTTCAAATTAAGTTTTATACCCATATATTTATATCTAACAGAATGCCCAATAGAGTACATAGAGTATTAATGTTTATAGAATGAACCAGAAATGGACTTATATTGTTTTTGTGTTGCAATGACAACACACAGCCTACAAGTAAATTGATACTGTTGTCTCCAGTGAAATTCTCTCATCAAACTGACGAGGCTCACACTGATATTAAGATCACAAAGGAGGCTGGAGAGATGGTTCAGTGGTTAAGAGCATTGACTGCTCTTCCGAAGGTCCTGAGTTCAAATCCCAGCAACTACATGGTGGCTGACAACCATCCATAATGAGATCTGACACCCTTTTCTGGTACATTTGAAGATAGCTACAGTGTACTTATTTATAATAATAAATAAATCTTGTGGGCCAGAGGGACTGAGCAAGCAGCATAGACCGGAGCAAGCGGGGCTGATTGGAGGGAGCAGAGGTCCTAAAAAGTCAATTCCTAACAACCAGATGAAGGTTCACAACTATCTGTATAGCTACAGTGTGTACTCATATACATAAAATAAAAATAATAAATCTTTAAAAAAAAATCACAAAGGAAGAAGGGGCTGGACTTCCATTGACAGTGACGTAAGATGGCAGCCACCACAGCTCGGACAATTTATGAAAACCAAATATACAGCCTGAGTACTCAGAAGCACCCTGTCTGTAAGATTTGTAACAAAAGTCAGCCTGAGCTGTGTGAGGAGCTTCAACAGAGTGGTGGATCCAAGAGTCACCATAGAGCTGGAACAGTGATGGAATCTTCACAGCATCAAAGCCACACGCTTTGGAGTTCCTTTTCCCATAGTTGCTTTACTTTTACACATTAAAGAGGTTTAAACAGAGTCCTCAGTGCACACCCTGGCCACCCATTGGGTCTGATCTGGAGTCTCACAGTTGGAACCTGAGGCCCTGACCTTCAGTCTCAGGTTTCAGTGTCTGATCTTCAGACCTTCTCCACAGGGACCCAGAGGAGCTCTGTGTCACCACATTTGCAGATCCAGGGGCCTGGCCTCCTGACTGGTTGACATGTTCCGCTCTGTTCAGGACCACTAGATGTTGAAATGTGGATGCATACTGAAATAAAGGCAATTCGTTGTGTTTGAAAAAATAATCACAAACGACACAAAGGACTTTATCCATGGCTGCTTCATATCTGCACCCTTATTAGAAATACCAAGTAGCTGGGCGGTGGTGGCACACACCTTTAATCCCAGCACTTGGGAGGCAGAGGGAGGCAGATTTCTGAGTTTGAGGCCAGCCTGGTCTACAGAGTGAGTTCCAGGACAGCCAGAGCTACACAGAGAAACCCTGTCTCAGAAAAAACAAAACAAAAAAGAAAAGAAAAAGAAATACCAAGTAGATAGACTGTTAGACATTTGACCAGAGACCCCAGGGTTCAAATCTTTATTTGGGCATGTTTGAGGCCAGCCTGGGCTGACTGCATGAAAGAAATTCTATTTCAAAATAAATAACATAAATCTTTCAATGGTTCTGAGATTGAAGGTTCTGCTTCCAGATTTCCCTTCCACTTCTGGACTTAAATTTTAATTTTTAACGTTTATCCAATAGCAAACAGTTTGCAGAGAAATGGGACATTCATTGGATATCCCAGTTGGTCAGTCCTTTCTTTCTCTCTCTTTCCCTTTCCCTCTCTTTCTCCTCTCTTCCTCTTCTCCCCTCCCTTTCCCTCTCCCTCTCCCCCTCTGTGTCTGTCTCTCTCCCCACCCCCTCTCTCTTTTTGAGACAGGGGTTCTCTGTATAGCCCTGGCTGTCCTGGAACTCAATCTGTAGACCAGGCTGGCCTCGAACTCAGAGATTCGCCCGCCTCTGCCTCCCAAGTGCTGAGATTAAAGGTATGTGCCACCACTGCCTGGCCCTCTTTCTTTTTAAGACAAGGTTTCTCTGTATAGCCCTGACTCTCTTGAAATTTGCTCTGTGGACCAGGCTGACTTCCAACTCATAGAGATCCATCTGCCTCTGCCTCCTGAGTGCTAGGAGACTAAAGGTGTGTGCCAACGCCACCACCTGACCTGGTTATTTCAATATACTTGATATTTTTGGCGAACTGATTTTAAAATTTCAGGTAGGGAGCCAGATCCTTTTTTTGGTTTTTCGAGACAGGGTTTCTCTGTATAGCCCTGGCTGTCCTGGAACTCACTCTGTAGACCAGGCTGGCCTCAAACTAAGAAATGTGCCTGCCTCTGCCTCCCAAGTGCTGGGATTAAAGGTGTACACCACCACCACCTGGCTGGGAGTCAGATCTTGATACGTGCTGTCATGTTAGCTATAGAATCTCACTCTAGCCTAGGCTGGATTAGAATTCACTATGTAACCTAGGATAGCTCAGAACTTGAGACATTTCTCCTTCCTTGGCCTTCCAAGTGTGTAGCTCTGTTCTTTTTTTAAACCTCTTCTTTATCATTTTTTCTTTTTTCCTCCTGAAGTACCCCAGACCACCTGGTTTCTCGTCACACAGGTACTCTTTGTTTAGGTCACCGTGACTGCCCAAGCTGCAGCCTTTCTTTACCCCTTGTCTGTTCCTTAACACTGCTATCTGATCCCACTTTTGAGGACTTGCAGAAGTTACTCTGGCTTTCTGTTTGTTGACCCAAGTTTTCATTTTATTTTATTTTTTGCAGTGCTGGAAACAAAGCTAGAGTTATATCTATGCCAGGTAAGCCCTCTGCCACAGAGCCACATCTCCAACCCTTACCTTCTTAAGAAAGGGTATTGCTTTGTAGCCTAAGCTGGCCTTGAACTTGTGACTCTTCTGCTTTGCCTTCTGAGTGCTGGGATTACAAGTGAACACTGCCAGGCTTGGATAATAAACTCTTTCTTAAAGGAGAAGATGGCAACATTTTCCACCCTGCATGCAATATGGTTTGTGTCTCAACTACTTAACTAAAGTGACTACAGGACATATTTAAATACATGTGTGGCCGTATTTCCATAAAATTTTATTTATAAACTATATGGCTAAATTGGCCTAGGAGCTATAGTCTGCTTTGTTTGTTGCTTTTTTAAGGAATGGTCTTACACTGGCCCAGGCTGACCTGGAACTCACTCTGTAGTCCAGGGTAGTCTTGAACTTATAGGGATCCTCCTGCCTCAGCCTCTCAAGTTGTGAACCACAATGATTTGAGTTTTTGTTCTTTTAAAATAAGGAACATGAACTCCATGCTGGCCTCAAACTCACTATGTACCAAGAAAGACCTTGAACTCCTAGTCCTCCTACCTATACCTCCTGACTGCGGAGACTACAGGTATGTGCCACCAAGCCAACCTTGTCTGTTTTGATAATAAAAATACTCAATAAATGTTTGCCTTCCTAAGATAGGAACTACTAGAATTTCAGTTTTACAAGAAGGAAGCTAAAGCACAGAGGTTGAGGAGCAGACAATACCATCTGGTGATGGATACATCCGAGACCTAAGCCCACATGGTCTAGCATGAGAGAGAGCTCTGGACCCTGAATCACTGCGGTGCAGGCCTGGCACAGACGGGCCACCAGCTGTTCTCAGAAGAGCAGGGTGAAGGCATACATTTTTGGCTATTTTATTGGGTTCTTATTCCTAGCACCCTTCCAAATCTTATTCCACCCTAGTTCCTTACAACCCCTAACACTAGGTTGGAGAGAAAGAAGGTTAGAAAGAAAAGAGGGTATAGGCCTCCTTAGACTACTTCCTGCTGATTAGGGGCAAGCTCAACTTTCCTTGTCAGAATATCCAAAAACCCAGCAAATGCAACAGCAAACCAGCAAGAACCAGTTTCTGGAGCAGTAGCAGGGGGTGCAGCCGCTGCCACGGGCCCTCTCCAGAGTTCCCAGAATTAAACTATCTGCGGTTGGCAAAAATCACATACCTCCGTAACCCTCCCAGAGCACAAAACAATCATTGTTAGCTGCTGTGGACAATCTGAAGCAGCCCCATATCCCACACCTGGGATTAAAACAAAAACATATTCACATACCATAACTGGGTTTTTAAAGAAACCAAAATTCTTACTACAGCTGGGAGAGGTTATTGTAGCTGGACCTTGAAAAAGGAGGAATTCACTGGAAGATAAGAAAAAGGGAGAAGCTTGACACCGGAGGCCATGGGTACTAGGCATGAGAAATCGATGCTATAACACAGCATCGTGAGCCCACCGTGGGGAAGGAAGCAGCTTCCCTAGAGAATGTACTCACTCTCCGGAATCTCGTCTGGCCTGCACATAGGGTCTGATCTAATGACCAGTGAGGCTGAAGAAGTGTGTAGAGCCTTTCAGTGCATGCACTCATTTGGATTTTAACTTGGTGGCAGATGGACCACTAAAGTGTTTTTGAGCATGAGAGAGAATGACCATATTTGCATTTTAGGTCAATTTTTAAAATTATATTTTATTTTAAAACGAGATGTTCCATGCACATTGTACAATCGTTGAAAACCGAAAGATTCCCCTCCTGCCAGCTTTTTATTTTAATTCTTTAAAATTTTATTTAAGATGAGGTCTGCACTATGTAGCTCTGGCTTGTCCTGGAACTCACTCTGTAGACCAGGAGGGCCTCAAACTCACAGAGATCCCTCTGCCTCTGCTTCCTGACTGCTGGAATTAAAGGTGTACACCACTATGCCTGGCCCTCCTGTTGGCTTTCAATCATCATTCCCTGTTCCTGGAACACTCACTGTTTTCAGTTAGAAAGGTAAATTTTGCCAAATATTACAGCACAAGCCTATAATCCCAACATTTGGGAGATTGAGGCAGGAGGATCAGAAATTGAAGGTCATCATCAGATATGTAGGGAGTTTGAGGCCAACCCAAGCTGCTAAGATCCTTCCAGTGGATGGATGGATGGATGGGTGGATGGATGGATGGATGGATAGATAGGTAGATAATAGATAATTGATAGAAAGATGACACTGGGCAGTGGTGGCGCATGCCTTTAATCCCAGCATTTGGGAGGCAGAGGCAGGCAGATTTCTGAGTTCGAGGCCAGCCTGGTCTACAGAGTGAGTTCCAGGGCAGCCAGGGCTATACAGAGAAATCCTGTCTTGAAAAACAAAAAAAACAAAAAAAAAAAATTTTTTTTTTTTTTTTAAATTTTCATTTATATGTGTGTGTTCTTGAAAGCCGGAGACTCTGTTAAATCCATTGGAACTTCAAGTTACAGGCAGCTGTAAGCTACCTGATGTGGGTACTGGGAACTGAAATCAGGTGATCTGCAAGAGGACCCCTGAGCTGCCTCTCCACCTCTCCACACAATCTCATCTGTTAGGGAAATTTATTCTAAATTAAAGTTCCTTCCTTAACGAGAGAAGGTTAAGATAGGTGAGACATGCCTGTAATCTGAGCACTCCAGAGATAGACAAAGAATAGTGAGTTTGAGGCCAATCTGGGCTACATATTGAGTTCAAGACCTAGCAAGCCCCAGTCTCAAAAATATAAGTTAAATAGATTGAAAATCACTGTCTTGCTTGGTGTCATAAGCCACATTTATAATCCCAGTACTCAGCAGGCTGAGGTAAGAGGATCACCATGAATTTAAGACAGATCTGACTATGCAGTGAGACCTTATCCCAAAAATAAGAAAGAGAACGGAGCTGTTCAGTTTTGTAATTGATCCCAGTCCAAGGTCTGAAAAGCGAGTGTTCTGTCCTCTTAAAATGCATCTCTTCAAGAAATTCAACTACTTTTCTTCTGTGTTATCCTATTTCCTTGTGCACCCCAAACCCTGCCTGCCCTCCCATCACCCCAGGCCGATCACATTATCAAATGGAGCTCTCTCACTTTTCTTTCCTTAGCCACTCCAAACTCTGTTACACAGAGAAACCCTGTCTCAAACATAAACAAACAACAAAAAATAAAAAAAAGAGTTTAGTTTCTTTAAAAACATTTAATCTTTTAAAAATCTAAATCTCAGCCGGGCAGTGGTGGAGCATGCCTTTAATCCCAGCACTTGGGAGGCAGAGGCAGGTGGATTTCTGAGTTCAAGGCCAGCCTGGTCTACAGAGTGAGTTCCAGGACAGCCAGGGCTACACACAGAAACCCTATCTCGAAAAACCAAAATAAATAAATAAATAATTAATTAAATAAAAATCTAAATCTCTTTTAAAAGTTTAAAGTCTTTCAGCTGTGGGCTCCTTTCAAAATAAAAATTAAGTTAAATATTTTCTTCAGGAGGAAGAACCAGGGCCCAGTCACCATCTGAACCAAACTCCAACAGTGTAAATAACTCAGTGTCCAATTATCTGGGATTCACTCACCATCTTCTGGGCCCCTCCAAGGGGCTTGGGTCAGTTCTGCAGCTGGTCCTCTGCAACACACAGTTTGTCTTCCAGGTTCGGACTGCTTCCATTCCACACCATTCTTGGGCTTCATCTCATGGCTCTGGCATCTGCAAAATGCTTCAGTCTTCTGCGGCAACTGGGCTGCACTTTCACCAATCACTTCTCCGAGGCCTTCTTCATGGTGCCAAGCATCAGCTTCTCTCCATGACTTCCTCAGTTCTGGGCCTTCAACGGCCACTGAGGCTGCACCTTCCCTCCCCAAACGGCCTTCCCTGGCCTCTCACAGTGCCAAGCCTCAGCTGTTACCCATGACCCCTTCATGCCTTCAAAACCAGTATCACCTGGGGTGATCCTTTCACATTATCAAGTTCACCTGCAGCATGAGTTACAACCGTGGCTGCTCCTGGAACATAGCTTCTATGTGCTGACTCTCAAGAAACACTTCTCAGAAGATTTTACCTCAAGGATGCTGGTCTCCTCTTAATCATCATTATCAATGTCTCAGCTCCAGCTGACCAGCATCAATTGTCCTAGTAAGGCAAAGGTTTTATTTTAGTGTTTCTCTTGTTAAACATGGCTAATTCTTTAGCTCCAGGTGACCAGAATGTGCAGATTCATCACAAAGAAGAATAGAGGCCTCCATCACCTGCAGGGCTCTCAGTTAACTTCCAAACACCAACAGAACAGCCCACCAAGCTCTCAACTTTCAGTGGCTCTTCCAGCTCAGAGTTCCAAAGTCCTTCCACAATCCTCCCCAAAGTATGGTCAGCTCTGTCACAGCAATATCCTACTACCCTGGTAACAACTTGTCTTAGTTAGGGTTATTAATGCTTCAATGAAAACACCATGATCAAAAGCAACTTGTGGAGGAAAAGGTTTACTTCACTCACACTTCCCCCACCACAGTTCATTATCACAAGCACTGAGGGCAGGAACTCAGTCTAACTGGCTGGACAGTGCTGCCCTGGGAGTCACAGGTTATTAAAGATGAACTCCAGTGCCATGTATAGATACATACTTTCCTTAACAGTTGTTCATCAGGGAGAGTAACTCAGAGCCTCACACTTGGGTGGCAGGCATAGACTGAGCTGTCCCCCTGACTATTCTGTGGTTTTTAGGAACCCTGGGCTGGCCTCAAACTCATTATGTAACAAAGGATGACCTTGAATGCCATCCTTCACCTCCATCTCCCAAATGCTGGGATTATAGGCACATGTCACACATTCGGCTGTACGTGCTGGGATTACAGCAAGTGCCACACATTTGGCTACACAATTCTTCCCTTGACTGTCCTTCGGCATCATATCTCAGTGAGAGAAGAACTGTGAATGTTCTGGCTGGTTATGTGCTTAGGGACAATGTCTCCTGGGTTCCTATATACCAGAGATCTTCCTTTGGCTATGAGTTTCTTGTCCTGTTGCTATGATTTAAAAACAAACAAATAAACACAAACAAACAGAAAGAAGGGCAGCTTAAGGGAGAAAGCATTTATTTAGCTCACAGTTCCAAATTACAGTCTGTCATTATCAGGACGTCACAACATAGGGTCCTAACGTAGCTAGTCACACTATGTCTGCAATCAGAAGAAGGGAACAATGAATGTATGCATGCTAATGCTCAGCTTGCTTTCTTCATGATTTCTTATGAGCAACACAAGCTACCAGAAATAAGAAGGAAGCTCCATATGGTAGCCTATACTTGTAATCAAAGCACTCTGGAGGCTGAGCTAGGGGGATTACGCAAGCTTGAGACAACCTTGGGCTACGTATCAAGTACCCAGCCACTTAGAACTACGTAGTAAGGCTCCATTTTAGCTGGGATTGGTGGTATATGCCTGAATACTAATACATGGGAGGCAGAGGTCGGAATATTGTTGCAAGTTTGACGTCAGCCTGGTTTACATAACAAATTCCAGGCAAGCCAGGGCTACGTAGTGAGACCCTATCTTTTTTTTTTTTTTTTTTTTTTTTTTTTTAAATATTTTGTCTCCTTAAGTTAAACATAACAAATCATAGTAAGAGAGGAACACAGGAGATTGCACCAACTGTAAGGTCCCAAGGTCCCCCCCAAGGTCCCAAGGTCTTAGCCTAGGTGCTCGACCCCAGAACACAACTTGATGACAGATCGATGCAATGGCAAGAGGTTTATTGATCCAATGCATCGGGTTGCTCAGCCTCGCAGGGAGAGTCAACCCTGAGCTCAAGAAGCACACACCTTTTATACCCTCTTTGTAAAGGGGGTGAACTGCTATATCATGATTGGTCAGCAAAGCAGCAGCATATTTTTAAACTCATTGGTCAGCAATTAATATCTTGTGGGACTTTGGCGGTAAGGTCAGGGCGGTTTGTGTTTTTTCTCAGAATTCAGTACAGGGTGGGGCAGGGGAGTTATTCTGAGAACTGTTATTTTGTTTTGGTGGGTCTTAACTTAGCCTGGTCATTCTGACCACCAAAAGTTTGTTTTTACATTTTCAAAACTTTGTTTCTACATTCCCCCCTTTTTCTTTGGCATAGTTTTAATTTTTTTATATACTTTTTTTTTTTTTTTTAATGGTTGTACAGATGGCTGTGAGCTATCATGTGTGTGGCTGCTGGGAATTGAACTCAGGACTTCTGTCAGCCTCACTCGCTCCGGCATAATTCACTGTAGCTGTCTTCAGACGCACCAGAAGAGGGCATCCGATCTCATTATGGGTGGTTGTGCGCCACCATGTGGTTGCTGGGATCGAATTCAGGACCTTCAGAAGAGCAGTCAGTGCTCTACCAGCTGAGCCATCTTGCCAGCCCGGTTTTAATCTTAAAATTTTAGCTCTGTCTCCTCACTAGTGATGGGCTTACATTGTTGTCTTAACATCATTATCTGTACTGTACTAATACATTCTCTAATAAAAGCAGCCAAGTGATTCAAAATGCAGGGGCCAAAGGTAAGCAATAATAGGAGAATAATCAGTGGTCCTAAAAGAGTAGTGACCAAAGTTGTGAACCAAGAGGAGGAATTGAACCAGGTTTCCAACCAACTTTTGCTTTGAGCTCTTTCTCTTTTTCTTTGTTCTAAACCCTCTCTAATCTTGGCTAAATTGTCTTTGACTCTTCCTGAGTGGTCTATGTAAAAACAACATTCTACTTTTAGTGCAGCACACAGGCCTCCTTCTTTAAGGAATAGCAGGTCTAATCCTCTCCTATTTTGAAGGACCACCTCTGAGAGGGAGGTCAAGGATTCTTGGAGGTCAGCTAAAGTTTTTTTCTATTCTCTCTATATCTCTCTATATGGGGCAGCTCTCAGCTCCCCATAAGTCTTATGCTGCAAGGCCATAGCAGATGATCTTGTAGCTGCCCCTGCAGCCCCTAAGCCCAGTCCCAACATAACTGCCAGGGTAATTCCTAATTCTTTTTTTATGTCTTACGTAGTCCCCAGCATCAGGATCTCAATAGTCCAGTACATCTTCATAAGAGTGATATAATAATCTAGGCACTATCTGAACTAAAACACAAAAATCATGGTTGTTATCTAGAATCTCTAAACTTATGTAGGTTATGACCCCTGAGGCACAGGCCCACCAGCCGTCTGAAGGGGGGAGGAGGCATCCGATTGGAATCTCCATCAGAGGATATGAAGCATTACACAAATGCTGATGTGTTTGTGGGACCTCACCCACACAGAGGCCTTCTCCCATAACAGCTGAGAGGGTTAGGCGGACTTGTTGTTGGTTTCACCTGCACTGGGAGGCTTCTGAAGAAATGTTAGGGGTACTGACATATACAACGCCTTCATAGTAAGGGGGTGTCACATCATAGCATAGCTAACGCTCTTTAGTTATTTCAGGCTTTGTAGCATTCAGTACCTTGAAGGCACTAGTCAGCATATTGAGGAGGGGTTTGATACTCAGATCAGGTTTTGGGAACTGTGTGGGTAGGGCTTTAAGGGGAGTATGGTGGTCCCTAATGTAAGACCCCCAAGAGATGTTAAAGGATCAACAGTTGATGTAATAGTTTTTGTAGCGGGTTCAGGTTTAACCTGAGGAGGGGGCCATGGAGGATCTGGAGGTGGATGGGGAAGGCTAAGGGCTGAATTTGGGCCCAACAGAGTATAAGGGGTTTCTATCTTAAGTTTGATGGTAAATATCAGGCCATCACCATATCTTTCTTTATAAAATCTAAGTCCCCATGTATAACCAGTTGTCCACCAGGTTGCCTGCTTCCCTGGCTCTATAAAAGTAATATGGAGTGGTGGTACCAGGATCGGTTATGTCCACCCTACTTTCCCCGCCTCATGATGGCTATAGTTGGCGGTCACCTTTATAAAGTCCCAACTGGAGGATGGCTTCTAGTATGTATCACCCGAAGTCTCACAGCCCCAACTTTTACAGAAAAAATGATCTCGACCTCCACATTTTGGTTTAAGGGAACGATCTTGGTGGAGTCCAGGGCAAACATAAAAAGTCAGGGTACAGAGTTGACTCCTCTGACTCACACATCCACATCCCCCGAATGGGTCTAACCCATGCTGGCCGGGGGGAGAGGGCACTTTAGGAGTAGGCATGTCAGGGTCATGATATCCCTTCATATTCCAGTTAGCTGGCACCCCAAAGACCAGTTTGCAGACATCGGGAACATGTCAGTCCACCACAGGCTGGGTGTAGTGACTTTGGACCTGCTCCAGATTATGTCTCCGCTTCCAATAAGTACCATCCAAGTCAGGTTTTGAGGTTGGTGGCGCCTGGGAGTTACATCTAAGAAAAAGAGGCTAAGGCACAATACCATGATCAATGGGTGTCTCGTTTTTAATCACTTTGAGCTTTAGCAGGTTGTCAGTAGTCTGTGTTTTCCAAGTGTGTGGTTTTGGGTCCGGTGGAGCAGGTTTAACATGTGACCCATGGATCCATGGTGTAAGCCCCTCTAATTTCACCGAGGTTGGGGTGGTTAGCAGGACAAGGTACGGTCCTTTCCAGCAGGGTTCAAGGGACTGTGCATGATGCTGTCTCACATACATTGAGTCTCCGACCTGGAACAAATGTGAAGCAGTGGGTGTGCCAGGCTCATAGGCTGCAGCCAACTGCGAACATAGTTCTTTTTGTACCAGTTGTAGTCCTCTTAACCTAGCATATAAGTCACTGTTTTTGTGGCATGTGGGTTCGAGTATGTCCCCTAACACTGTTAAGAGTGTGGGAGTCCTGAACAGGATCTCAAAGGGAGTCAAGCTGAAATGGGAAGGAGCCTAACTCAGAAAAGGGCCAAGGGAAGGAGCACTACCCAGTCTGTGCCAGTCTCCATGGTCAATTTGGTCAAGGTCTCTTTTAGAGTTCTATTCATCTTCTCTACCTGTCCTGAACTTTGAGGTCTGTAAATACAATGTAATTTCCAATCGACCTCCAAATACCTGGCCACCCCCTGAATTACCTTGGCAACGAAGGCAGGGCCAAACTGGGGGAAGATTTCTTCCAATATCTTCTTGATGACTACCGAAGCTGTCTCTTGTTTGTTTGTTCTACCCATCCTGAAACGGTATCTACAAATACTAGGAGATACTTGTAACCATATTTTCCTGGTTTTATCTCAGTGAAGTCTACTTCCCAGCAGGCCCCAGGCTGATCCCCATGGAGCCTCTTGCCAGAGTCAACTTTATTCCTGCAAACATTTACCTTTGGCATGGTACACAGTCATGAACAACTTGCTCCACCAGGTGTTTTAGCTCTGGAACATGATACTTAGTCTTTAAAACAGTTTGATTCAGTTTGCTTACCCCCAAGTGGGTCCACTGATGCATTTGTTTAATCATTGCCTTAGCTGATTCCTGGGGCAAGATTTTCTTTTTCTCAGGTGTATGCCAAATGCCCATTTTTTGGTTGAACCAATTGTCGTAGTTTTTTATTATGAGCACCAGGGGTCTTCAGCAGTATATTTGAACTTTGGATCTGCCTGGCTGGAGTCTTTTAATACTATCACGGGCACCCTACCTGAAGCTACAGCCCGAGCTTCTTGATCAGTCTGGTTATTTTCTCGGGCCACTAGGGAGGTTTCTATCTGATGTCCTGGGCATTGAATGATACTTACTTTTGCAGGTCTCATCAGAGCCTCAAGCAGCGTCAGGATCTCAGGCTTATTTTTGATTTCTTTGCCTCCTGAAGTCAGGAGGTCTCGCTGTTGGTAAATGTTGCCATGTACATGTGCAGTGGCAAAGGTGTACCTGCTATCAGTGTAGATATTGACCTTCTTGTACTTGGCCAATTCTAATGCTTTTGTGAGGGCAGTAAGTTCAGCTTTCTGGGCAGACATCCCTTCAGGCATGCCTGTGCCTATATAACATCATGCCCATCAACTACTGCTGCTCCTGCTTTTCGAAGTCCTCCCTCTACAAAGCTACTTCTGTTGGTGAACCATGTAATTTCAGCATCTGGGAGAGGCTGGTCCAACAAATCTTTACATCATGAGTCTCAGGTAGTACCTGCTTACAGTCATAGATGGGAGGTTTCAGGTTTGGATCTGGCAAGCAACGTGGCAGGGTTCAGACTGGTAGGTTGGGCAAATGTTATTCTATCCGAGTTGAGCAGCAGAGTCTGATAATGTCATACGGGTGTTAGTTAGCCATCGATCAGGGGGCTAGTGAACCACACTTTCTGGGGCGTGTGGTACCGAGATCACCAAGTCCCATCCCAGAGTTAATTTATCTGTGTCCTTGACCAGTAACATCACGGCAGCTACTATGTGCAGGCAGGCAGGCCATCCCGAAACCACAGGGTCTAATTTTTTTTTGACAGGTATGCTACAGGTCTTTTCCAGGGCCTCAATCTCTGAGTGAGGACCCCTTTGGCAATACCTTTGTTTTCAGCCACAAATAAATGGAAGGGCTTAGTCACATCTGGGAGGCCCAAAACTGGGGCCAACATTAGGGCAGTTTTAATGGCATCAAAGGCCTGTTGTTCTTTGTTTCCCCATACAAAGGGCTGTTTATCTTTAATGAGGGGATAAAGTGGGGCCACTAATTCAACAAAACCTGGAATCCACAGTCTACAGAAGCCCATGGTGCCCAAGAACTCTCTAACTTGTTTTGGACTGGTTGGTGGGGGAATATGAAACACAGTCTCTTTTCTAGCTTCGGAGAGTCACCGTTGTCCCTCTTTTATTAGGTAACCCCAGTAACTGACCTGTTGCTGGCAGATCTGAGCTTTCTTGGCTGATGCTCGATATCCCAATTTCCCTAGTTCATCGAGCAGACATCAGGTTCCTCTTAGGCACAACTCTCTGCTGGATCCAGCCAGCAGGAGGTCATCTACATACTGCAAGAGGGTAACCTGAGATTTGGAGGCTCTGAATGCAGCTAGGTCCTATTGTAAGACTTCATCAAAGATGGTAGGAGAGTTCTTAAATCCTTGGGGCAAGTGAGTCCATGTCAGCTGTCCAGTCATCCCTGATTCAGGATCTTTCCACTAGAAGGCAAAGTACTCTTGGCTCAAGGAGGTCAGGGTAAAGAGAAAAAGTCATCTTTGAGATCTAATACCATGTACCAAATCTGTTCTGGTGACAAGGTGCTTAAGAGGTTATAGGGGTTGGGCACTGTTGGGTGTAGGTCAGCTACACGTTTGTTTACCTCTCTCAGGTCCTGAACCGGACAGTAGTCATTGGTCCCTGGTTTTCGTATGGAAAGGAGAATGGTATTCCAAGCAGACTGACATCTTCTCAGAATGCCCAACTTAAGGAGGCACTGGATATGAGGTCTTATCCCATCTAAAGCCTCCTTAGATATAGGGTACTTCTGGACCACTATGGGGGAGGCCTGGGCTTTAAGTTCTACATGGACTGGGGACTGATACTTAGCCTTTCCCATGCTGTCTCTGCCCAGGCCTCTGGGAACTTGTGGAGCCACTTTTTCATTTCTTTATCTTGTGGTTGTATTTGTTGAAAGAATCTATATTCATCTTCTAGTTTAACAGTCAAGACTTGTATAGGCTCTCCTTTCTGTCCTCTAACCATAGGCCCTTTGGGGAGGAAGTGAAATTGGACCCCCAATTTGGTGAGAAGATCTCGTCCTAATAGTGGGTTGGGGCATTCTGATACAACAGGGAAGGAGTGGGATAGCTGGCCCCCACCTAGGTCTACTGTCCTTTGGGTAGTCCATGAATATTGCTTGTTCCCAATAGCCCCTGGACCCATGATTTTTTGTGGGACAGGGGTCTATCAGTTTGTAAAAGGACTGAGTGTTGTGCTCCTGTGTCCACCAAGGAGCACTCGACTTTGAGAGTTACCCTGGGTCCAGGGAGGGGGTCTGAACCCCATCCCCACTAATCACTATCTTCTTTTTGTACAGCCAACACTCTGGGGTGCAGGGCTCTTTTCTTCTTTGGCATTTTGGGGCACTCTCTTGCCCAGTGCCCTTTCTCCTTGCAGTATGTGCACTGATCTTTAGCCAGGAGTTCTCTTCTGTTGCCAGGTACTATCTTACTAGACTTTCGTGGCTCCCTAGCTTCTTTCACTATGGTGGGCAGGATTCTGTGAAGATTTCTTTCCTGTTTCTTGTCCCTCTTTAGCTCTCTAGGCACTTGTTCTTTCTGTCTCCTTTTGTCCTTTTCTTCCTCCATTTCTCTGTTATAAAACACTTTCTCGCCTACCTGTACCAGCTCCCTCAACGACTTATCTTGCAACCCTTCTAACTTCTGTAGTTTTGTTTTGATATCTTTAACTGGCTGGTCTATAAAGGCTACAGTGACAGTAGCTTTATGTTCTTCTGCTGTAGGGTTGTAGGTCATCCTAGACGCAATTTCCACAAAAGCCTGATACTGTTCATACCAGGCGGCAGCTGAATTCTAGCTGCCACTGAGTAGAGAAGTACTGCCTCTGATCCTACCTTCCAGCAGGATTCTGGAGTAGCCTCCAGCTTCCTGTGGCCTGTGACGTCTCGACAAGTCTTCCCATCACAACGACCACCCAGACGGGTCTCTCCTGAGACCCCCAGAACCTGAGACCAGCCCCCCCCTTGGGACCAAATCAGCCTTGCAAAAAACAAACACAGAACACAGGGAGCAGACATAGACAACATGAAACAGAAAGTAACACAGACCTGCTCGAGCGAACTTTCGATCTCTTCGCCAATTGTGGGTCTAGGGAATCACAATCCAGGACAAGCCCCCAAATGTAAGACCCCCGCCCCAAGGTCTTAGCCTAGGTGCTCAACCCCCAGAACACAACTTGACAACAGATCGATGCAATGGCAAAAGGTTTATTAATACAATGCGCATGAGGTTGCTCAGTCTCGCAGGGAGAGTCAACCCCAAGCTCAAGAAGCACACACCTTTTATACCCTCTTTGTAAAGGGGGTGAACTGCTATATCACGGTTGGTCAGCAAAGCAGCAGCATATTTTTAAACTCATTGGTCAGCAATTAATATCTTGTGGGACTTTGGCCGTAAGGTCAGGGCAGTTTGTGTTTTTTCTCAGAATTCAGTACAGGGTGGGGCAGGGGAGTTATTCTGAGAACTGTTATTTTGTTTTGGCAGGTCTTAACTTAGCCTGGTCATTCTGACTGCCAAAACTTTGTTTTTACATTTTCAAAACTGTTTCTATATTACCACTGTGGTTCTTGTGTTCTCAGGGCATTCCAGCGCCTACATCATAGCACCGATGTCTGCACTGCAGCCACCTCACAGCAGATTCTGCAGCTTGCCTTTGCATCCATACCTACTCTCAAGTCATTCATTTCCTGCCTAAGGTTAATCCTGGTATCACCAGGAAAATCCCATTCCAGGTCTTCAGTGTTTCAAGCCATCTTCCTCTCCCTATTCCCTCTGTGACAGAGTCTCCTCTCTTGTATATTTAAGGCCATCCTCAAACTCACTATGTAGCCCAGACTGGCCTTGAACACAGTCCTCCTACCTTGCTTTCTCAAGTACTTGGTTTATAGGCATGTGCCACTCCCCCACCCCCATACCATTTCATTTCTTCTTTCTATCTTCAACTTTTTCCTTTATCACACACTGTTTACTGCTGGTCATCTAAATCTATTTCATCTTAAAAAGCAATTCTGTACTTGACTGTATTTCCCTCTAGATTCTGCATAGGGGACTGTCCATGCGAAACTAAAAAAGGAGAAAGGACTCCTATAGAATAGTGGTTTCTGAGCTAACTGAGAAAGGGGATATGGAGGTTTTGGCAATGACTCTGGGTAAAGAGCCTGCTCTACACACATGAAGACTTGAGTTCGAATCTCTAACGCCCCCATAAAAGCTGGGCCAAGCAGCATGTGTTGTCATCCTGGCACTACTGGATCAGAGGCAGGATGCTGAAGCTTACTGGCCAGCCAGCCCACCCAAATCAGTGAACCCCAGAGTCAGCAAGAGACCCTGCCTCAAAAAATAAAGCAGATGGGCTGGAGAGAGAGCTCAGTGAGTAAGAGGGCCTGCTGTGCAGAGTTTGGATCCTAGCACCCGTGGAAAAAGCAGGGCATGGCTGTACGTGACTGTGATCCAGTTCCATGGGGGACAGAGACAGGAGCATTGGGGCAGGCCAGCAAACTACCTCCAGGTTCAGTGACAAACCTGTCTCTAGAGGGTAAGGCTGGAGGGGAGGGTACCCACCATCCTTCTCTGGCCCCTAATGCTTCTCCTCTTCTCCCCTCCCTCCCTTATTTGCTCTTTCTCTCCTTCTCTGCCCCCCCACAAGACATACAACAAATTCCCTATTTTTTCTCCCCCCCCCCACATAGCTACACATACACATACAACAATGAAGGCTATCAGATAGTAATGTGACATGAACCAGGTAAAGGCATAGACAAGGATGAAATTATGAATGAAGAAAGAAGATTTAATACGTGAGTTGAGGAAGTTTACTGGTCCATGTATAAAGTGAATAGCACCTGCCCATGTTATTGAGCAACCACTTAAAGTGCAGTTAAAAACAGGAGAGGTTAGGCTTCGTTGGGAGCAATTCTAGACCAGCCTGGGCTGCTGAATAAGACCAAACAAAGCAAATAAGCAAACCCCACAAACCTCAGAACAAGCTTCTTCCCTCTACCTCCTTGTCACCCCACTTGGTCCTCAGCCATTGGGCAGCAGAAGATGGGAGTCTGTGGATTGGTGATGGGAGTTGGTGGCAGACGGAGACACACACACACACACACACACAATCACACACACACACACAATCACACACACACACACACACACACACA
>JADRCD010210650.1:0-12221 GCA_019843815.1 Montemys delectorum
ATATAACATACACACTTTTAAAATTTCAGAGACAGGAATAACAGAATAGCATGCATTATTCTTCTGCTACCATTTTCTTCTTTGTTAACAAACCAAGCAGTTATTAGCAGAACTATGAAAGACGAAAGTCATTGGAAAGCTTTATTGTGAGGCTTTTGATTTGTTTTGTTTGTTTGAGACAGGGTTTCTCTGTGTAACCCTAGCTGCCCTGGAACTCTTTGTAGACCAGGCTGTGTGCAAACTTAAGAGATCCGCCTGCCTCTGCCTCCCAAGTGATGGCATTAAAGGTTTCTGACAAGCTTTATCAGATAGGATATTAATAACAGTGATTTATTTTCCTTGGAGACAAGGTTTCATTTGTAGCTAAGATTGGCCTTAAATTTCATGATCCTCTACCTTGGCATTCTTTTTAACAATTCTAAGTAATGGGTATTAAGTTGTTGGTGCATATTCTATATTTAGAGAAACAGTATGTGTACTGGACAAACACTCCTAAGTTCAGACTACTGTTGAGTTTTAAACGATCACCCCACTTAATTGTGACCTAACTTTTTAGCACTCTACAGTCTTTACCTTCTGAAGTATTATCCTGAGAATTACAAGATTTAATATGCTTTTAATGGTGTTTAGCTCATGGGAATCATTACATCTGTATTTATCTCTACTAAAGACTAAAATGGTCCTTAACTAAAACTCCCAGTGCAAACCAGAAAGCTAATACTACTGCTATCAAGATTGGCCATTATACACAACCAGCAAAAAATAGTGTCCCTAGTTCTGAAAACCTGTGCTGTTCAAAAGGAAATCGTATGATTTTAAATGTTCAAACTCAGTAAAAGTTACAGTTTCCAGTTTTCTTTTAATCTTGTCACATTAAAAATGTATATGCTTGCTGGGCAGTGGTAGTGCAAGCCTTTAATCCGAGCGCTTGGGAGGCAGAGGCAGGTGGATTTCTGGGTTCGAGGCCAGCCTGGTCTACAGAGTGAGTTCCAGGACAGCCAGGGCTACATAGAGAAACCCTGTCTCGAAAAACCAAAAAAGTATATGCTTGAGCTGGACCCTAACACTTGCTATAATTTGTTGGCACATAAGTTTTTTGGAGACAGGGTTTCTCTGTATAGCCCTGGCTGGCCTCGAACTCAGAATTCCGCCTGCCCCTGCCTCCTAAGTGCTAGTTAAAGGCATGTGCTACCACTGCCCCACATATTACTTTTTTTTGACAAATGACATACTTTTTTGCTTATACTGATACTCGGTATCATTTAAATATAATTTAAAGAGTTTACTAGTCCCCTCCCCCCCCCAAGAAGAACAGTAGTAAACGACTAAGCAAGCAGAGTTAGCTACACCTGTACTAAATGACTAACAAACTCTGTCATAGGAAAGAGATGCTAAGAGGTCTCATAGAATCCCAGGGGACAGAAGAACCACAGAAGAATTGGGTCTATAGACAAGAGAAGGGCTGACAGGGTCAGACACATCTCTAATTCTCACAAGCCCTGGTCTAATCATTTTGCAAAATAATTTAATTTTCTTTTAAAAAACCACATGTTGAAGCATTAAATGTGTTTGGAAATGCTCAAGTCAAATACTAGACCTAGTAGAAGAGATGTTCTAAATTACCAGGAAGTAAACATTCTCCATAATCCCAGGTAATAACACTTTTTAAAAAAAGGTTATTTGCTTATATATATGAGCACACTGTCCTTGTCTTCAGACACACTTGGAAAAGACATCAGATCCCACTACAGATGGTTGTGAGCCACCGTGTGGCTGCTGGGAATTGAACTCAGGACCTCTGGAAGAGCAGTCACTGCTCTTAACCGCTGAGCCATCTCTCCAGCCCTGATAACACTTTTAAACAAGTAACAAGATGAGTCAAGATAAGAAATGCTCAAGTTTGAACATTCTTACTGAATAAAGAAAAACAAAAACTTTAAATACTGACATCTGGTGGATTTCCATGGAATTAATTCTAGCCCATCTATCCTTCCAGAATACCATCAGGCAGTATTCAGTCCCTTTACGACTTATTTTAAATGTGGAGACTCTAATTTATTTTCTTCTTTGAAACAAAGTCTTAGAATGTAGCCTATGTGCTCATGACCCTCCACCCTCAGCTTCCCAAGTGCTGGATAATAGGGATACACAAACATGCTTGGCTTTCATTTGGTTTCTTAGATCTCTAAAACCCGAGAAATGCCAAACATGCCTATAGGAAGCAAACAAGACAGAGAGCTGGAAATCTTTCACTAAAAGCTTCTGTAAGGCAAAGAAATAAAGCAGGAATAAAACCGGTGAGAAATGAGCACTAGGTGATATCATTATTGTATGAGCATCACAGTATATTCTTCAAAAGCAAGGTGATATACAGATGGTACAAGTACAACACTGAACATAGTCTCTTGCCATAATTAAGAAGTGTGGTGCTGCTGCAGAGATGGCTCAGTTATTAAGTAGTGGTTGCTTTTCCGGAGGACAAGGTTCAATTCCAGCATCCATAACTCACAACTGTCTGTTCTGTAACTCCAGGTCTTGAGGAGCCAATGCTCCTCAGACACCAGGTATGAACCTGGTACACAGACATACATGCAAGCAAAACACACACACAAATAAAATAAGGTACACAAACACATTGTTTTACAGGGAGTTTCCTTCTAGATAGGATTTCATGCAGCCCAAGGTGTCCTCAAATTTCTTATGTAATCAAGGATGACTTTGAACTCTTAACCCTCCCTTTCCAGTGTCCCAAGACATGAGATCACAGGTATGGGCCATCACTACTGGCTATAGGGAGATTAAAAAAAAAAAGAGAGTAAGAAGTAGTATGGGTACTTTGCTTGCACAATGCTTGTACCTGGTGCCCACGAAGGCCAGAAGAGGGCACTGAATCTCTTGGAACTTGACTTATAGTTGGTTGAGAGTTGTCATGCACATGTTGGAAATTCGACCTGGGTCCCATGGAAGAGCAGCCAGTGCTGAGCCATCTCTCCAAGCACCAGTGAGCATTTAAAAGTAAGGACAACAACTGGGTGGGTGGCACATGCTCATTTAATCCCAACACTCTGAGAGACAGAGGCGAGAGGATAGATAGTTGTGAGTTCCAGGAGTCCCTGTCTCAAAAAAAGAAAAAAGGGACACCAAAACAACACTAAAAACAGTGCAACAAATATACAACTAGTAACTTAATCACCTATTAGCAAGTGTCTCTTACCAAACAGAACTGCTTATACTACACTTCACAGAACTAGCTGTAAATATAGATTTATTTATTTACTGACTGAGTGGATTTCTCTATGTAGTCCTAGCTATCCCAGAACTGGCTCTGTAGACCTGGCTGGCTCAAATTCAGAGATCCAATTGCCTCTACCTCCCAAGGCATGCATCACCAGTGCCGGATTTATTTCTTTATCACTACAGACATGTAAAACTATGTAAGCAGTGTGCTACATTACAACAAAAGCTACAATGCCACTCAGTGATAAGGACTTTCAGCTGAGCTTCCCCTCTATGAACAGCCCTACATTATAGTCCAGCACCAATTGTTATGAGTATAGGAGCGAGTAGTAAACACATGGGTATGAATAAGGGCAGGAGGTGGTAGAAATAAACAACACAAGTAAAAAGCAACTCACTGAAAGATGAAAAAAATAAGTTAATAAACAGTTCCTGGAAGTAGAAGACAAGAGATAAAAAGTAAAATTAAGAGATAAAATGCCAGTTTTAACCCAAATTTGTAAAATTAGTGGACAGGGATATCAGGCAATGAAGTAGGAAATACAAACGAAACTCAAAAAATTCCAGCATTGCATGGGTGGATCTGATGCAAAAAGGGCCTACGCATCAATGCAAAGGAAAAGGGGACCTATCTGAACAACACAGAGATCTACCTGCATCTGCCTCTCCTAAGCGTTGGGATTAAAAGCATGAGCAACCATGTCCTGCTCAACCTAGGAATTTTGTCTATCAAATTTTTCTTTTTCTCTGGATAGATCTACTCACAGCCTAAGAATATTCAAGTAATAAGTCAAATATTATCAGAAGTCAAAGTTTAGACTTCAAACATAATCCACAACGTCATGTTTGCCTGGTTATGATCTCTTCAATATAAAACCATGTCCACACTTCAGTGGCCACCAAAGCATTCTGCACAGCTTCCTCAATGGTGAGTTTTTTGAAGCCACCAATTTGAACATTTTGGGTCATTTTATTTAGCTGCAAGGCTCTCAGGAAGTATTTGGGGAAAAACCAGGTCAAGCCTGGCATAATGCTAAAGAGTGGACAATCCAGGCTGGCTTTGAGTAAGCCATGGCAGTATTCTGGGGCAAAGTCTCCACTGAAGATTTTAATTTCTGTATTTTGTGTGTGTGTATATGTGTGGCATGACACGGTGCACAGGAGAGGAGGTCAGAATACAATCTGTGGAGTTCTCCTCCTTCACCCCTGTGTGGCTGTGGGAACTGAGCTCTGGTAGCCTCTTGCACAGCAAGTGCCTCATTGAGCAGTTTCATTGGTCCGATAACTAATTATAGTGTGCATAGAAGGTACATGTGTGGAGATCATAGACAACTCTTCAGAGTTCATTCTCTCCTTTCATGGTAAGATCTGGGGATTGAATTCAGGTGGTCAGTCTCAGTCAGTGAATGTTCTTACTTACTGAGGCACCTTATTGGCCCACTGAATTCTTTAATCCAAAGCGGGCTGAAGAGATGGCTCAGCATGTAAGAGCAATGGCTGCTCTTCTACAGAATGCAGTCCAATTTTATAACAGCTATCTGATGGTTCATAACTATCTGTACTCCAGTTTCAGAAGATCTGACCCTCTCTTCTGACCTTTGTGGGCATCAGGCATGCAAGTGGTACAGAATATACATGCACACACACATAAAAATAAAATCTCAAAAAAGTTCCGGTGCCAAAGGCTTGACCTCCTCCCCTCTTCCTTCCACGACTCTTTGGAAGGTTGGTCTAGTGGAAGCAAGTGAGGTAAGGTGTACCCTTGAAGGACTCATTTTGTAGGTGCCATGAGGTGAGAGGCCTCTTTGGCCATGTGTTTTGGCTTTGGTGTACACTCACTTTTCATAATGCCAAAAGGAATGGGACCATGTGCAATAAACTGGAACCTCTGAGAACATGAACCCAAGTGAGCCTTTCCTTATTATATCTCAGATTTTATTAGGGTGGTAGAAATCTACCTATCATAAAATAACACATTTAAGATACGAAAATAATACATAAAGATATGACTTGTGAAATTTACTTCCTACCTACCCTACTTCTAAAACTTTGGATAGGGCTGGCGAGATGGCTCAGCGGGTAAGAGCACTGACTGCTCTCCTGAAGGTCCTGAGTTCGGATCCCAGCAACCACATGGTGGCTCACAACCACCCTGAAATGAGATCTGATGCCCTCTTCTGGTGCGTCTGAAGACAGCTGCAGTAAATTACACTGGAGCCAGTGGGTCGGAGAGAGCAGGACCGGCAGAGGTCCTGAGTTCAATTCCCAGCAGCCAAACATGATAGATAGCTCACAGCCATCTGTACAGCTACTGTGTATTCATACACATAAAATAAATAAAAATAAATCTTAAAAAAAAAAAAAAAACTTTGGATAAACTCTTCTCAAAACAAAAAGGAGAGGTTGGGGGTCGTCACACTTTCCGTGCCAAAAGCATGGTGAACTGATTCTAAGACCTGCGGAGACTTTCTGCAAGAAGTAGCAAACCCTGGCCCCACAAAGTGACACAGGACAAGGGCCAGGACTCTTCGTATGCCCAGAGGAGTCGGTGTTATAGCAGGAAATGGAGTGTCTATGGTATATAGACTAAGCCTATTCTTCACAAAAAGGCGAAAACTACAAAACCTGCTGAGACACAACTGCAGGCCTAAGGGAATGCCACTAGTAAGAGATTTGAGCATTCTGAACTGGGAGGAGACAAGAAGAGAAAAAGGGCCAAGTGATCCAGTTCTAGGCCTATTTTGTAATGACAAAATAACAAATAAGCTTTTACTTATTTTTAACTTACTTATCAATAAGACTTCAAAATAAAATCATAAGCCTTTACTCCCTCTCCTCCAAGAGCACTTACTGCTCTTGCAGAGGACCCAGGCGTGGTTCCTAGCAACCACAAGGCAGCTCACAACAGTCTTGAGTTTCTAGTTCCAGAGCATCTAATGCCTCTCTCTGGCCACAATGGACACAACACTGCCTGCATAAAGTTGGCACATAAACAGATATATATGCATGCAAAATACTTATACACATAAAAATTAAAACAACAACAAAATCAGGAGCTAAAGAACAGAGGCAATCCAGCATCATAACATCCTACAGGCCCAAAGAGCAACCTGGCCAAGGAAACAATATGCAAAAGGAGTTTAAGAAAGAAAATAAACAAAACAGATTTTGGGAATTTTAGAATAAAAGACCAAAGAGAAACCTGTAGTGGTGCCAGGAGTGGTGCTTTAATCCCAGTACTATGGGTGGTGGACCTCTGAGAGTTTAAGGCCAGAGACCCTAACAGAAAACAGAGACAAATGGAGATAAATCAAAGTAATTCACTGTTTTGCTTAAAGTAATGCAGGAACTCTCTAAATTAAAAAATTCTTTTTTTTTTTTTTTGGTTTTTCGAGACAGGGTTTCTCTGTGTAGCCCTGGCTGTCCTGGAACTCAGAAATCCTCCTGCCTCTGCCTTCCAAGCGCTCGGATTAAAGGCGTGCGCCAACACTGCCCGCCAAAAAAATTCTTGAACTATGAAAATAACTGCCTACTCTCAGAAAATTCGGAAAAGGAAAAGACAGCCACAATCAAATCTCAGCAAAAGGCATGAAGCAGCACAAAAGCCTGACACTACAGCTTACCTGCTCGCACTGCAATGGACTCTTTTTTTGGGGGGAGGGTCACAGCTACCCATTACCTCAAGCATAACAGCTGGCAAATAACATGAACAAATGCATTGGATTAGTATTTCTTTTGAAAACAGCTGCAACTCTGGCATTTCATGTAGTTTTTCAAGACAAAAAGCAGATGAAGAAATTCGAGGTCTGTTCATAGAAAGGTCTAATAAAATAATTCTCAAATTATTAGTAGAGATGCCCGAATCCAGTACCCCTTACTCCTCAAAATAGCCAAAAATCTAGGAAAGATTTTTGTTCAACCCCCAGTAAGCAGAATAAATCAATTTAATGATTAAAAACAATCACAACGATGAATAGGCTGGAAATTCCTGAATATATACCTCAAAAATAGAAAAGCCACAGGACGACCCTGTAACCCACTTTCATAATCTATCACTACCACCTAGGATTTCCCAAAGCAGAAACAAGACAAGCACTGAAAACGTATTTTACTCTTAGCAGGCTCTGATGTTGAAAATCGAAAAGGTAGGATTGAACTAGACCCAATGTTTCAAGAATGATGGAAAACTGACTGTTGAGATGGCTCAGTATAGAAAGGTGCTTGCTATGTTCGATCTCCCGAGCCCAAATAAAGGTATCCAACTTAAAGAGAAATGATTCTACAAAGATGCCTTCTGATCTCTACACGGTGAGCAGTGGCACTCATACCCACACACATCAATAACATTGTAGTAGGTATTCTGAAGACTTTACAGCACAACGTGCGCATAAATCATATGCAAATATTTCACCAAGGTCCCAATACCGAAGGATGACAAGCAGATTAAAGTTTAATGTGTCAAGCATTTCTACTCAAAAGCATGCTATGCGGGCTGGTGAGATGGCTCAGAGGGTAAGAGCACTGACTGCTCTTCCGAAGGTCCCGAGTTCGGATCCCAGCAACCACATGGTGGCTCACAACCACCCGTAATGAGATAGGACGCCCTCTTCTGGTGCGTCTGAAGACAGCTATGGTGAATTACATCGAAATGGGGCTGGAGCGAGCCAGGCCGGCAGAGGCCCTGAGTCCAATTCCCAGCAGCCACACACATGATGGCTCATGGCCATCTGTACAGCTACAGTGTACTCATACACATAAAATAAATAAAATAAATCTTAAAAAAAAAAAAAAAAGACTGTAAGCACCTTGTCTAAAAACATTTTAAAAAAAAAGTATGCTATGCTTGATTTAGGACATAAGTTATGAAAATTATGATTAAAAACTATGCTATTGTAATAGCCTTAAAATAGCTTGATGAACTCTGGAACTAGAAAAATGCCTAGTGTTTAAGATCACTGGTTGCCCTTCCAGAAGACCAGGTTTCACATGGACCCAAACAGCAACTAATAACTTGTAACTTCAGCTCTAGGGTATCCGACGCCCTCTTCTGGCCTTCGCAGGCAATGCATGCAGGGTATACACAAACACACAGGAATGCAAAATAAGCATTAAAAAAAGCTTTAGAAAAGTGTATTATTTCAGGACCGATTGCAGGAAGGAGGGTTTTTGCATATATCATAATACAATGACTATTAGTAAATATTCCCTAGATAGGGATATAGCTTAATGGTAAAAAACAGAGATGGTTAGGACCAATCCTCTGGACCAAAAAATATAATTTTGTGATAGAGACCATTAAGTCATCTAAAAAAATTAGTAAAGTGAAAAAAGCCTATATTATTTTCAGGATGCAATGCATCTTGCTAAAAAAATACAAAGGCTTTTTTTTTTTTTTTTTGATGAGGCAGGTAAACAACCGACTTCAGTAAAGGTTCAGTTTTATTTACTTAATGACAAGCTGATTGATACAGTCTCACTATGAAGCACAGGCTGGCTTGAAACTAGTGGTTTTCCTGCCTCAGCCTCAGAAATCATGGGATTATATGCAGGAACCAAGAATGGAAAGGATCAATCAGTAAGACAGTTTACAAAGCTGAAACCGGAGTTGGTATTTTTTAGAGCATTTTTGGGTTTCTTTTTTTTAATCAAGTTATATTTCTCCTCACTCACAAGGTTCAGAGCCCAGACGATAGACCGTTCAGACTGTATGAAATCAATCAAGCATTTGTGAAGTTAACAAGTTAACTAACAAAAAAAGTAAGTTTTAAATTATGAGCGATTACAAAAAAGGGAAACTGCCCAATCTTTGGAGAAGCCCTGGAACTTCCACAGCGTTTTCCTCAACACGTGCCTCGGGTATGCTGCGGACACGGGAAAGCAGGTTTGAGGTGTCCTATCAATTTAATTCTTAGGAGAGCCCGCAAGCTTCCAGCGCGGGGTCTATTACCCACGCAGGGCCTAACGCGAAGCAGCGGAGCGCGGGAGCGGCATTTCTCAACTCCAGCAGAGGCCCGCAAGCGGAGAGCGCCAAGAGCTCCGGGAACCTCTTTCGCGCCCCTTTCCCGCAAACGGTAATTCTGGCGGGACCTGGGCGGGCCGGTGTGGCTACGGGGCGGGCCAGGCGCGTGCGGACCCCAGGCGCAGCACGGCGCGGCGAGCCGGACGCTGCCGGGGCAGGCGGGAGCGCGGCGGAGCCGGAGATTTCTGGCTGAGGGGGGAAAAGGGCGCCGGGAAGCAGGCTATTATGGGATGTGGGGCTCCTGGAGGCGCTGGGCTCCTTACCCGCCAGTTACTGTACAGTCTCTTAACTCGCCGGTAGTACGCGTCTTTGTCCAGAGTCACAGCCATAGCCCTGGACGCCGCTTCCCGTCGGGCTCCGAGAATCACGCGAGGTCCCAGCTCCGCCACCCGCGCTCGGCCCGGAATCCCGCACTCTCTGTGACCCGGAAGTACCGACCGCCCGGTATCCCTTTCCGCTTCCGGGTCCCAATAGCGTCGAAGATTTAAAAAGCAAAAAACCCCAAAACACAACTCGCTCTGTAGGGTAGCAGGGGAAGGGCGACAGAGAAGGACGCAGAAGTGGAGGAGTCAACAGAACGCGGTGCAGAGCCGGCTCGCGGGGTCTGGAACTGCTCTCCGCCGCCAGAGGCTACCGTCACGTGACCCGCCCACTTTCCGAGCTCTGGGCGCTCTAAGCGGCGGGCAGAGGTGGGAGGGGAGCAGAAAGAGCGGGACCCGCGTGCAGCCAGGCGCAAAGGAGTGAGTCCTCTGCCCCAGGGCAGGCCTGTGAAAGCCAAGGGGAACGCCCTCTCAACCAAACCCTGCAACCCAGAGGAACTGAGCCCACCTTCGCAAATAAGCTGTGTGGTGGGCAGAGGCAGAGAAGGAAAGATTTAGGTTTCCTTTAAGAGATGGGATGGTAGGGTGAACGGAAATAAATGGCTCGAAAGTGGCTCCTAAACTTTGTAGTTCTTTCCAGCCCCCTGAAGACCCAAGTTGTGAAGGCACCCTTTTTGTCAGCGCATACTTTGCGGTATTTCATAAAAAGCAACATTATTCTCTGGTTTTCCCCAAGAATGATTATCTTGATTAAAAAAAATATATCGTTCTTGAAATTCATCCTCGTCTAAGAATGTGGAATATAACTCAGAATATTTTACCTCTTTATCTTGTATCATTTCCCTGGCTTAATCAAACGGGATAATCCATGATTATATATGCCTTTAAAGGAGTGCAAATGACTTTTCTATTCGTGGCAACAGTATTGAACTGTAGAAGAATGATGTTTAAATACTTATATTGTGTTTAAGGAAACAGAACATAGGAAGAATGGAAAAGGATTAACTTAAATTTATTAATGCCAAGGGGAAGGAAGGTAACAGCTCCTGACCCTCCAGCTGTATCCACAGTTTGGCCAGGAACAGGCTCTGCCAGAGGCTAGGGCCAGCGCTACATAGTCTGTGGTTAATGGAGGTGTCTGGGGAGGGGTGAGCACACCAGCTGCTCTAAGCTCCTTTGCTTCCCCAGAAATGAGGAAGTGGTCATTTATTATTTTTTTAGGAGTTCCCCTGCCCACCCAATCCTCTCAAAATTGGGAGCAATCGGGTACAAGTTTTTTTTTTTTTGTTTTGTTTTTTGTTTTTTTTTTCTTTTCCTTTTCACCTCCTGTGAAGTCTTGGGTTTCCCCATATTGTTCCCTGCCCCTCCCACATTTCCAAAGTCCAAGGGCCAGAGTAAGGGATTCCAGCAGCCACCCATCACGGGTCTATATTGGGGCTTCAATCGTCAGCATCTTCACTGGAGTCTGAGTTGGCTGGCATCATAGGGTCATCAATGAGTGAGAAGTCCCTTTCTGAGCTATCATAGCCCTGAGATAAATCATCATCATCTTCATCCTCCTCTTCATCATCGTCCTCATGTTGCAGTGTTGGTAACCGCAAGGCAGTACCAGAGGTGGTAGTAGCTGGTGAAGAAGGGTAGCCAGTGGTTCTCAAGCCTGGATGGTGATGGTGGTGATGGTGGGGGTGGGGATGGTGGTGGTGATGATGAAGCATGGTGCTGGAGTCTACATGAGGGGATGCTGCTGCACCACCCATCACAAACGGCATAAAAGGCAGAGATGCAGAAGTGGCACTGCTGTGACCCAGAGACGACACAGACTGTAGGTTACTACTGCTGTGCTGAAAGGTGTTATGCAGAGATAGGGACCCAGTGCTTCCACCCTGCATCAGGGCCATCATCTTAGAAAGGTCTGGTCTTGTCCTACGGACCCGTTTCTTGCTATTCTCTGGTGCAATAGGCCCTGGCAAAACCCGGTTGAACGCCGTTTCAGCATAGTGACCCTGTGAGGTAGGAACAAAAGAGAACAGTAAAAAGATGGAAGTTGGGAGAGGGGAAGGGGACAGATAGGATTTGACCCAGGAACCACCAGTGCCCTAGCTTGGAAATGCTTGCCTGATAGTCTGATTTGGCTTGACTGGTGTTAATGGAGGTTTTATTGAGGGTGAAATCAATAATTTGATATTGATAGCCATATGAGCCAGAAGGTTTTTTCCCTTGCTTCATACTTTTCTGCAACCTTTTTATAAATGCCTTTTCCTTTGCTAGTAAGGGGTCTGAGTAAGAAAGTGAATGAATCAGTACATGTACAGAAAAAATTGACTTTAGTGTAGCCTGAGAGCAGTTTGTTGGCATGATATGTAAAGTGCAGCACAACTACATAGACATTTACATTTATCCTCTGTTAGGAGCAGGATAAGTTTAGGATATCCAAGAAGACTATGGGAAACTTCTCACCAAATTTAATACAAATTTTCCACATTGATTAAAAACATTACCTTACCAGGCAGTGATGGCGCACGCCTTTGATCTCAGCACTTGGGAGGCAGAGACAGGCGGATTTCTGAGTTCGAGAGCAGCCTGGTCTACAGAGTGAGTTCCAGGACAGCCAGGGCTACACAGAGAAACCCTGTCTCGAAAAACCA
>JADRCD010210650.1:12321-30456 GCA_019843815.1 Montemys delectorum
AAAAAAAAAAAAAAAAAAAAAAAAAAAAAAAACCCAAAACCACCACCACCACCACCAACAAAAACCATTACCTTTTGGGTGTGGTGGTTCACGTTCCAGGCCTTTGGAGGGCAAAGCAGGATAACTGCCAAGAATTCAAGGATAACCTGGAATATACTTCTTTCTTTTTTCCCTTGCTTTCTTTTTTTTCTTTTTCTTTTTTCTTTTTTCAAGACAGGGTTTCTCTGTAGCCCTGACTGTCCTGGAACTTACTACATAGACCAGGCTGACCTCAAAGTCACTGAGATACACCTGCCAATGCCAATGGCCCCCTCAGTGCTAGGATTAAAAGTGTATGCCACCACTGCCACCAATATAGATAGTTATTTCTAAGCCAGATTCAGCTCTTGAGATTCTGTCTCAAAAACAAAAGGAGAGACAAAAGACACATACAAACCTCTAAAATAAAATAAATCATGTACTTGCTGAATTTTAAATGTTTGCCTCTATTTTTATTACATTTAATAAGACTGGAAACTACTACGTTAGGACCTTTGCTTGTGGCCCAAGCCCCATATAGGATGAACTAAACGCTAAGCACAAACAATTGGTATGTACATCTCTGGATACACCAAGACTTAAAATCCACACTGGAAACCTGACATAGAACATACCTTTTTGACTTGGAAAAGCAAACATCTTATGGCATGGACTTTGAAAATATGACTACAATAATGCCTAGATGCCTGCAGGCCTCAGTAATAATACAGCTCTAGAATCCCTGCCAATTTTCCACTAATAGCTAAGAATTGTAGAACTAAGAATTGTATGTGGCCAATGAAGCATATAGCTACAGTCCCAGCTATTGATAGGAGGATGATCACTGTAGCCTGCAAGTTTGGAGCTAGCCTGGACAATACAGTAATACCTTTTTGTTTTTTGTTTTTTTAAATGAGAGCGGGGATGGCTCAGCACAGGCCACTTTTCCTGAGAACCTGGGTTGAATTCCCAGTACCCTCATGGCAGCTCAGAGCTGTGTGTAACTCCAGTTCCAGGACTTCTGACGCCTTCATACAGATATACATGCAGGCAAATAACCAACGAACATAAAATAAAAAAGTAAAGTTTAAAAAAGTAATTTTATACTAATCACAAAATGATTTTCTGTGGTGTCCAACAATCTTGTATATAACTTATTAATTATTGTATACATTTATAATGTATATGGCCATGAGAGTTTACCAGAAATACATATGGGGATCAGAAGACAGACAACTGTGGAGGTGGTTCTCTCTTCCCATCGTTATCTATGCTCTGGGGATTGAACAGCCTGTCAGGCTTAGGTTATCAGCAAGGACTTTACCATCAGCCTTATGTGCTGGCATGTGAAACCAAATGCACATGATCAGAGTTAATTCCCTTACATTTTTAAAGTTACTATAACAATATATCATAAACTACTATCTATAGTATATATAATATTATAGTATATATCTATATCATAAACTCTATCCATCATGTATAGTATATATACTATATATCACATACATACATATACACATACATACAAACTATATCGATTAAGGTAAGAATGATAAAGAGGAATTTTCAGAATTATATTTTGGTAGAAAACAGAAATGATAAACACTTAATCTATTAAATAGTCTATAAGCTTGGTATGAAATAGTCATTGACTAAAATTGGTATTAACTTGAAAAATATGTTTTTGGGGTTGGAGAGAAGATAGCTCAGTGGTTAAGAGCACTGGCTGCTCTTCCAGAGAGCACTCACAGCCATCTATTCCAGGTCCAGACAATCTGATACCCTCTTCTGATCTTTAAGAGCGTCAGGCATGCAGCTGGTGCACAGACAGACATAAAGACAAACACGCATATACTTAAAAGTAAAAATTAATAAAATTAGGTAAAATGTGGTTTCTTGTAATTTCTCTATTACATTTAAGATTATTTAGTTGATGATGTAACTCAACAATAAAGTATTTCACTTAGTAAGCTTAAGGAACTGCGTTCAATTTTTAGTATTTACTCCAAAACACCCAATTAAAAAAAAAAATTCTTTAGTTATGTAGAGGAGAAGGATAAGCCCTATGCTTCGAAAATACCAATAACGGTATTCTGGTGAGCTGAAACCCAAAGCACACAGGGTAAAAGGATTAAAAGGCCAATCACTGTTGAATCTCTAAGAATATGAAGATAGCATAATAAAATTGCTATTTTCTCACCTTTTTCCCATTTCTAGAGTTGGCTGTCTGTACTGATTCCATTCCCAAACAGTTCAATTCTGCCTTATTTTTTTTACATCTCTGCCACTTCTGTTTTCTACGTTCCTCCATATACTGCAATAGAAAAGAATTGGTTACCCTAGAGAAATGGAAATGTCTGGACTAATTATTGAGATAGTACTGCCTTCTCTTTGACAATAAACCTGTCTTCTATAAATCTAGATTAGTCAAGAGTGGAAAACTATTAAAGGGTTCTCTTACTCCAAACTTAGTACTCTCTGGAATAGTTGGAGAGTAAGACTTTCTAAGCACTTAGTTGAAGAAGTGCCTGGATATTTTAGTGTTTTAAATCTCTGAATATTTATAGGAAGTAAAAGTGAGTGTTACCATTCTTTTTTTGCAGGTGCAGAAACAGTGGTATAAAAATATGACATGCTTTCTTGATCTCATACACCTTAAACACCAAGAGACTTTAAATCTGGCTGGATGGAACTGCCACTCACCGCTAGAAATCGGGGATCAACAGCAAACTCTGGATGACCCTGTAACCACATCTCCAGCTCCGCCCGGCGAGGGGCCTCATCACCCACCAGCAAAGTACCATCCACCTTATTGATGACAGGGATCCGGGTCTCCAGGTCCAGATCCAGGTGATTAGGCTCTTCCATGCACTCCACCTCCAGCTGCAAACCCAGAATCCACCCCCATGAGCACATAACACTTCTTTGGAAAGAGGAGGGAAGGGAAGCAGGGCCAATGGTAGTTATGAAGAAACTTCAATCTTATGGTCCCTCAATCCCAACTGCCTTCAATTATGGATAATAAAAAGAACTTATCTAGTCACAAGATAATTTAATCATGAGGTAATTGGTTCCCTACTACTTACCTCTACTAGCTTTTTCCTGTTCCCCTTCTTCTTATGAAACAGTGGATGTCCATCTCCCATTACACCATTAGCCATCAATCTATGCTTCTGGAATGTTAACTTCAATCCTTCTTCCTATGAGGACAAGCACCCCCCAAAAAACATCACATGAAATATTCTTACAATAAGTAAAGATTAGACTTGGAGAACTTTGACTATTTGACTGAAGAACAGAAATCAGATATAGAGTGAAACCTTTTCCTTAGAAAGATTTCATGCCTTTAACTAATAGCCTCCATACAGGATTTTCTGTTCCCTTTGTAAAATTACATTTTATTTTTGAGATTATAAACGTACTACCATCATTTCCCCTCTCTCCTTTCCTTCCTCCAAACGCTTCCATATGCTTTTCCTTTCTTTCAAATTCATGGCCTCGTTTTTCATTAATTGTTGTTACAAGCATATATGCTGTTTGGCTGTTTTTCAGGGCTGATCATTTATTATTGGATAACTGGTCAGTGTGTACCTCCCTTGGAAGGACTAAAATTTTTTCCATTCCTCGGAAGACTTTAGTTGACTATAGTTCTTTAATCTAAGGTTAAGGCCTTGTGAGCCTTCCCTCTTCTGTGTTAGCATGTCTATTTGCGGCCCTTGTTTTGTGGTTATGTTGGTGAGACTTTATGGTGTAGGCTCTCTCTCTTTCTTCTCTCTCATGTATGTATATATGTATGTCAGTGGTTTTTAGCCTTCCTATACACTTCAAGTTATGGTGACCCCCCCAACCATAAAATTGTGTTGCTATTTCATCAATGTAATTTTGCTAGGGTTTGAATTATAATGTAAATATCTGTTTTTTGGTGGTCTTAAGTGACTCTTGTAAAATAGTCATTTCTTTGCTCCAAAACTATGATTGTAATTGAATAACCTATGGTTTCATTTAATTTAATTTTCAGGAATTATCCTTCCTTTACTCCAAAGATTTTTCCTAAATGGATTGTTTAAATGGATTGTTGTGTACTCTGATTTTCAAAATTAGCTAACAAAATGTGTACAAGGTTTTATTATTTTTTTTGTTCTCCCCCAAGACAGTTTGTTGGTGTAGCCTTGACTGTCCTGGAAATCTCTTTGTAGACCAGGCTGGCCTTTAACTCAAAGAGATGCCCTGCCTCTACCTCCCAAGTGCTGGAGTGCTGGGATTAAAGCCTTTTTCTTTTCTTCTTCTTCTTCTTTTTTTTTTTTTTTGAGAGACTATCACTATATGGGATGGCACTTACTAAGTGCTAGCCTTGCATTCACAGTGACCCACATGCTTCGGCCTTCCAAGTACTAGCTAGTATGCTATTAATAAAACTAGTTAACAAGTCCCACCTCCTCCCCTACTTCTTGGTGCCTAAATGCTGAGCTTACATCTTTGATCTGAACTGTAAACTCTTTCTCATCCATGCCTCGCCGAAGTTTCGTGAACTGGGCCGCTGCTGTGGTAACTGCAGATGCTTCTTCCTCTACCATGGAAGCTGCACTGCTACTTCGTGGTGTAGGGACTGGAGAGTCCCCATATTCTCCTGGGGTTAAAGAGGGACTGTCTAATAAATGGTTGCCTGGCCCCAAAATTCCTCCTGTTGTCATTTCCTGGCTCCGGCGGTTAGAAGGCCATTTCCCTGAGAGTACAGCCTGGCAGACGAGGTCAATGCGGTTTATCAGAACACGATCCTGAGTGGCAAAAAAGAATATAAGATGTATAGAGTCTGAACACTATGCAATCCTCAGTTACATAATCATGCTGTTATTACTATACCAGGTACAATGAAAAGAGGTAATACTATCACATCCATAATAAACTAGAGAGCTTCTTAAAAGCATAGGCAGTTCTAAACAAAGGAGAAGCAAAAGCATCAACACTATCTCTTACTCCCCTTAGAGAGCACTGGATCTGTTTCTGGACTCTGCATATGTAAATGTAAATGAGACTGGTACCTTGGGCCATTCAGAGGCTCTCTGTCTTTCCTGCAGCAGCAGCAACTCAGGGGTCATTTGTTCTCCATCTTCATTTGGGAATCCATCTTGGGACATAGTAAGGGACAGAAGGCTCTCTTCATCATAGAGCTTTGGGCGGGATCGGTCAGCAGCTAGAGATCACACAGCATGTGTGGGCAAAGATAACAGAACAATGTTAAATTGGAATGGTATTGTGAAGTAGGCCCAATGAATAATCGAGGTACTCTGACATTTTATCAAATATAAACTGAAATTTCTCTGAAGAGGCTGCACTTAAAACAGCATGGAAGGAGCAGAGCAGGGATAGGGAGGGGCCCATAACCTGTTACATGCACTCACTTAACTTCTCTTCCTTCTCATCTTCACTCTCATCAGTGCTGGAGCTGGAGCTGGATGAGGATGAAGAAGAGGAGGATGATGGTGACAACTTGCTCAAGTCCAGCTCAGAGTCTGAATCATCCTCATCCTCCAGTTTGACTGGTGGAACACTCCGGGACAGAGGGGCTGTATCCGAAGAGGCTACACGCATTTCATAGTCTTGTGAGGTGAGTCGGCTCCTAGCCACCACCTCATCTTCTAGCTTTAAAGTCAGACTCTCCAGATTGGGGACCTGAACAGCATTTTCCTCAGGTGACTTTTCAACAGGAGCATCTGGGCGCAGGGGTGATGGTGAAGCAGTACGTGAGGTACACTGCTGGTGCAGCAGTGGAGTGGAGCATCGTGACAGGGATGCAGCTGATGCTCCTGCCTGATGGTTCTGCATATAATTCATACGGGCAGCCAGAAAAGAGAAGTCTGGGTCCTGCATGATGTTGCAGTCTGTTTGGCTCACCCCGTGGCGGGCTGCTCCTCGTAGAAGCTCCCCATCGTGACGGACAGGTTCCCACCATTTGGGCAGTTCAAGACCTGGAGGCTGACACAATGCCAGTCGATCTTCTAAAAGGGGGTGGCATAAAACTTGTTCCCGTAAGCGTCGAAGCAACTCAATTCGGTAGAGAGTCCGTGAGGCTCTCTCTTCAGTGATGGGCTCAATGAACAGATTAGGGTCTGGAGGTTCTGCAACCGACAGAGGTGAAAAAAATGAAATTAACCAAAGGTTGATGTGTTAGCAACACAGACCCATTTACCCTAGACTCTACAATCTCACCATCACCAGCAGCTGGAGGAAGGCGGCACACTTGTCGACACATAGCCACAAAACCATGGAAGTACTTGGTAAGGCTTTCATCTGTTTTTTTGTCCAGGCGAGCAAAAGTGCGGAAGCGATCCCAGTGAAACTGCATGTTGTCAGGGTCATACTCTACACCAAAGGTAGACACTACTCGATAGAAATCAGTTTGCTCACGCCTTGTCCATCTGTGACAGGGAAAGTACAGAAGACAGGAAACCTGGTTATTTTGTAGGATACTTTACAACACGTGAGTTACTAAGTGAAAAGTTAGCAATGCAGGCAAAAAACAATGAGGACATCAGGCAATTCTCTCTTATAAAGTGCCTGCCGACTACCAGGTACATACAACTGTACTTTCATTATAGTGTCTCTGTCCATCCCCTTCTGTATCAGACACTGTATCTACATCATACTAAATCCTTTTCATAATGAATTCCATCTCTGCTTTATTAAAAAATAAAAATAAAAAGGGGATGGAAAAATGGCTCCAAGAGTAGTTGTTGCTTTTGCAGAGGACATGGGTTTAGTTCCCTGCACTCATACAGTGGTAAACCACTATCCATAACTCCAGTTCCAGGGGATCTGCCACCCCTGACCTGATTGTGCACTAGGCACACGTGTCAAAAATATACATGTATGCACACAAAGCAAATAAAATAAAAAAATTTTCTGGGCATGGTGGTGCACACCTATAATACCAGCACATGGGAAGCAGAGGCAGGAGGCTGAGTTCAAAAACAGCCTAGTCTATATGGTAAGTTCCAGACTAGCTGGGGCCACATTACCACCTTTTAAAAAAAAAAAAAAAAAAAAAAGTAAAACGGGCTGGAGAGATGGCTCAGCAGTTAAGACTACTTACTGCTCTGCAGAAGTCCAACATTAAGTTTCCAACACCACATGAAGTGGCTCACAGATGCCTGAAATTACAGCTCTAATGTCATCTTCTGGCCCCCACGAATAACTACAAACAAGTGGCATTCACTCACACACACACACTTGGGAAAAAAAAAAATAAAGATAACTTAAAGAATATCTACACAGGCATCTTTGTATTGTTTTGGCTGTTGAACCTAAGCAAATTGTTTTTTCTTTGTTTTTATGTCAGTGGAAGGGATTTCTGAGCCCAAGACTTTCCTTTCCATGGAAAGTAAGTGCTGTGCCACTGAGCTATAATATCCCTAGACCACAGCAAAATTCTTAAGTACTAGGTAGAGAAGGCAGTTGAGATGTTGCAGTTCCATCTGTTAGAATTTCAAGGAAATCACTCCTCCTATGCTTTCTCAGTACAAGACCCATAGCTTATGACAAACTTGGAGGTCAGTCCAAACTCCTTGCTATACCACATACCGTTGTTGTTTTTCCCTCCTTGCGATTTCTTTGAGCTTAAAGGCCGCTTCACATCTTCGGCGTCTCCGGTCCCCACGTTCCGCAGCCTCTATCTTCATTTGTTCTCTCTTGTAGCTGCGTTGATAGGCTGTTACTAGGCGGCGAAGTCTAGCTGTGAGGGCAGAGCCTGGAGGCCAGAATAAATGCCCTGGCTGTTGAGTCACCTGGGCTGTGGAAAGAAAGTAGAATGTAGAAGGAAGTATATATAGAAAGAAGAGTAGAGATAATATTTGTATTTTGGCCCATGAATAGGTAAAGCCTTTTTAGATATCCCAGGATAGGACATACTTTATAGTCAATGATCCCCCCAACCTAACCCTTAAAAGGTACACTGATCTAGAATTTACCTTCATCTCCATCAATGACTGAGATCTCCTCATCCATCATCATCAAGGGATCACCCTAGAGAAGGAGATCCACCCCACAGGATGGAGAGGGGAGTGAAAGGGGAGAAGTTGGCACTCTGAAATCATTTTCTGGTGTATGTCCTTCTGGGGCACCAAGGGATAAGAAAAGTTTCTAATGAAAGGAACTCTCAAAAACTTAGAAAGCAACTGAAGAACAGAACAAGCAGAACCTGAGCAGTGGGTTCTTAGGGATGCGACAGATAACATCTGCTGACACCCAGCTGCAGTCCCCTCCCTCTTCTCTAGAAACCAGCTCAGCCATGCCCTAAGGACAGTGCCATAATCCTTGTCATTAATAGTTTACATTCTTTTGTTAATCTTAAGATTAATTTATATTAAGCGTATGGGTGTTTGTCTGTTAGTAAATCTGCACTACATGGTGCCTGGTGCCTGTGGAGACCAGAAGAGGGCATTATATCCCCTGGATCTGGAGTTACAGACAGGTATGAGCCACATGTGGGTTCTGAGAAACAAACCTGGATCCTCTAGAAGATCAATCAGAGCTCTTTATTTGTATAATTAACATACATCAAGTATAATTAGAACAATAGATTTCAAGGTACAGAAAATGGGATACAATAAAAAGATTCACTAATAGATAAAAGCTAGATTCAAAACAATTTATTACCTCATCATCTGGGTCCTTTGGGGGACCCTGGAGGGGTTTATATTCAGGATCTTCACAATCCTTATCAAAGTCGATCCTAGAAGTATCCAGAAACAAAAAGATAATATATGTTCTATCACTAGGAGATCTGGCCAAGCATACAACTAACAAAGAATACTCTTAAATTTCATGCTTTAAGGAATGGGGGGGTTGGGGAGGTTGGCAAGTTTCAAAACTGTAGTTATGTTTAGAACCTCTCCTAGGGAACTACAAATAATTAGTTTTTGGGGTTTTTTTGTTGTTTTTTTTTTTTTTAAGATTTATTTATTTACTTTATGTATATGAGTACGCACTGTAGCTGTACAGATAGTTGTGAGCCTTCATCTGGTTGTTGGGAATTGACTTTTAGGACCTCTGCTTGCTCTGGTAGACACCGCTCGCTCAGTCCCTGCTCCCTCAGGCCCAAAGATTCATTTATTATTATAAATAACTACAAAGCAGCTGTCTTCAGACACACCAAAAGAGGGCATCAGATCTCATTACAGGTGGTTGTGAGCTACCATGTGGTTGCTGGGATTTGAACTCAGGACCTTTGGAAGAGCAGTCGGTGCTCTACTCGCTCAGCCATCTCACCAGCCCCAACAAATAATTACAAGTTGATAAAGTAGATATCAAAATTGCCTGACTTGGACAAACAAAACTTTGAACCCTGATTTTTAAAAATAAGTTCTTCTGTGTGTGGGTGTTCTGACTGCATACATGCCTGTGTACTATGTGAGGAGTTGCAGATGGTAGTTACCATGTGGGTCCTGGGAACTGAATTGAGTCTTCTTGAAGAGCTAATAGTGTTCTTAGCCTCTAAGCATCTCCATTTCTCTGGCCCCAACTTTTTGGGACCAAATCTTACCAAATGATTGCTAAGGCTAGTCTTAAACAGACAGGCTCAAATAATCTTTCTGATTTGAGCCCCAGACTACCTGGACTACAGGTACATGCCATCATAGCTAATAGGAAGTCAAAGGCTCTAATCCACACATCCTGGAACTAGAGTTACAGACAGTTGTGAGGTCTCATGTGGGTGTTGGGAACTGAACCTGGGTCATCTGGCAGCCAATGTTCTTAACTGCTGAGTCATCTCTCCAGCCTTTCTCCCCCTCTTAAAGAATTATTTTATGTGTATGTGTGAGTACCTGTATGCATGTTTGTGCATCATGTGAATGCCTATTGTTGGGAAAGATGTAAAATCCCTTAGAATTGGAGCTTCAGACAACTGTAAGCTACCATGTGGGCACTGGAAACTAAAACTGGGCTCTGTAAAAGACAGAAAGTGCTCTTAATTACTGAGCCATCTGTGTTGGCTAGTTTTATATCAGCTTGACATAAGCTAGAATCATCTGAGCAGAGGGGACATCAATGGAGAAAATGCCTCCATAAGACTGGACTATGGCAAGCCTGTAGGGCATTTCTTTAAGATAGTAAAGATGGAAGAGGGCCGAGTCCACTCTGTGGACTGCCTCCAGGTTCTTGCCCTGCTTGAGTTCCTGCTTTCAGAGCTTTTGATGATAACTATTACATGAAATTGTGAGTAAAATAAATTTATTCCTAAGTTGCTCTTGGTCATGGTGTTTCATCACATCAAATAAGACATCTCCCCACCCCCACACCCTATTCATATTTTTTTAAATGTACTAATTTTCTCTACTTTCTACTTTGTTTGTAAGCAGAAGGGTGACAGAATGATTTGCAATGAATACATTTCTTTTAGTGGTCCCATACCAACCAAAGTAAAGACTGTGATCAACAGTCTTGGTCGCGCCAACATTTATAGTCTTAAAACTCATCATTGCACAGTGTCCCTCAGGTCTCCACATGAGAAGTTTTGTTAAACTCACTGGCACCCAAACCAGGGCAACACTGCCCTACCTGGTGACTCAGTATTAGCATGGCAACTCATCATCGGGACATATTCCCAGGCAAAGTGAGTACTTTTATGTGTCAGATACCATAGGGAAGTGACAAATTAGGGCTAAAACTGTCTAAAGCTCCGCAACATAAGTGGCCTATGAAAACCGTTGTCTATTATTTTTTTTTTACCAGAATTAGTTTATCTTCCCAGTTACTATACTACATAGCTATATAGAGATCACTGTATAAACCTTTGGGGAATAACACAGATCTTCACCTGCAGTTATGGCAATGTGTGATTTAGGCCAGTGTCTGAACTCTAATCTGTTGGCCCTAGTCTTAAGTAAGAATTTGTCACACAGAGAACCACCCACCATTAAGAATCCTAGTAATGGGTCAGGCATGGTGGCACGTGTCTTAAATCCCAGAACTCAGGATGCAGAGGTAGGTAAACCTCTGAGTTTGAGGTCAGCCTGGTCTACAAAGCAGGTTACAGAAAGCCAGAGACCTGGAACTTTGTGAGACTCTGCCCCCAAACAAAAAGAAAAAAGAAATAAAGCAAAACAAAAAGGAATCCTACCATCAGTCAAGTCTAGAGTTATGTAATATCAGCACAAGCAACCAACAGAGAGCAGATACAGAGGTAAAGAAAGGTAGCCCCTGCTTACCCTTCTACTAGGTCGGAGAAATTATCCAATACTCTATGTTCCGCTGCGATGGCTTTGTCATCTGGCCTGCCAGCCTTTTCCAGGAAGCACAAGGCAGGGTCTGCCCTCATGGTATTGTATTTCTCATAGCCTAGAAGAACAAAGGGCCATAGATTAAAGAAATTCAGATTTATTTTGCCTGTGCTTTTTTAATGTTCTGTTAGAGCCATTAGATTTATAGGCTACCTTGCTCGTAGTAAAAACATAATTTGGTTTTGTAAGTGTTACTAGTATTGTATTTATAATTTTTATAGTTTGTAGTGATTGACAATAATTTAATCAATAACTTATCTTAAGGTGACTAGTCTATACAGTCATTTAAGTGATAGTCTTTAGATCATCATTCTTAGTACAGAGATGAAGAAACTAGTAGCCTAATAATCTATGGGTTTTGTCCCACACTCTCAAATGAAGAACAAGAAACATACTTGAAAGTAAAGAAACTCTCAGTGTGTACTTATACTGAACTCTTCTAAAATGTCTGTCTTACTAGTAAATAATGCCCGCTCTTTTTTTTGTATTTCTTTTTCTTTTTTGAAGTAGGGTCATTTGGATGGCCTGGAACACATGAGAGCTGCCTGTCTCTGTATCCCAGGGCTAGGTTAAAGGTGTGCACCACTACTCCTGCCTAGCTTACTTCTTTTTTTATCCCATTAGATTTCTCAAAAACAAGTAAATAAAGACCTTTATTTTAGGAAGTAAACAAAGTATGAAAGTGAAGAAAATACATTCAGATACATCAAGGGATGATGCTCATATTCACTGATTTTAAAGAAATTAGTACTCACTGCTACCTCAGACCACTAAACCTTTAGACAAGTGAGACATTTACATAAATAGGAGTTTTTGAGCATGCCTTAAGAAAAGTCACTGGAATTAAGTATGGTTATTAACAGGGCTTGACATATATTATTTCTTCTGACTTGCAGTCTTAATGTAGATCCCATAATACATAGGGAAGTAACATTATAGTAACCAAGGTTAGAGGACAGACAGAGGCTTCCTGCCTGTGATTTAGCTGTCAGTCTGGGATTCCTTAAACATCTGATTACAGAACTAAGTAGTTTGCTACAGACATTTAAAACCAGTTTCTTACTTAAACATAACATTGCTGGTAATGAATTCACCACAAACATTTTGTTAAGTGTATTATCGCTTAGTACACATCTTCAATACAAAAGCAATATGGGAGAAGGTACATACCATGCTTAAAAACACCAATGAGCAGGGATTTGTCAGCCTCACTATCCCACCATGCTGTTGGAACCTCCAGCTGATCCACCACTGGGAACCATATGTCAATCTCACTAAATGTGTAAGTCAGTAAACAATGTTAGAGACAGAGACAGAAGTGATAATCCTTTAAAAGATTATTAAAGGTCACTTGTTTTATACATTACTTTAAATGCTTATTTATGATTCTTTTTGCCTTATTTCCATGAACTAGTGCTAAATGTAGGAAAAAGGCCTGGCCTAGAGATTTTAATTATCAGATATCTCAAAGCCAGTACAGAAAGAAGTAAGCAAATCAGTCACTCCTGGAGTAAGGAAGGAAATAAAATACAAGAATGAATAAATAAAAAGCGAGGCTGGCGAGGTGGCTCAGTACGTAAAGGACTAACAACCTCAGACAGACCCTGGAACCCACCCAGGAGAGAAACTACCCTGGCAACTTTTCCTATGAGTGTCACATGCATGTTGTATGTCCCTGTCCTCCCACAACACAAAATAATAGAAAGTCAGACCGATGAATGAATGTATGGTAAATAAAGAAAGGAATGTTACCTGGCTATGGCACCCCCTAACACCTTCTCTGCTTGGTCTCCAATAACCTCCTGTCTCAGGTAGTATAGCATCCGTACTCTCAATAGTACCCTGAAGGAAAAGACACAGAGATACCTTAGCAACAGGGTAACAAGCCTTCATGGGGACTCATCTGAATAGAATTCTTACTTGTTACACTGATGTTTCAAATGCTTCTTATAACTCTCATCTTGGAACAGAGTATCAGGGTTATATTTCCGGATCCAGTCTGCCTTATGAATGTCAAAAGTACTTTGTGACTTTACTTTTTTCCCCTTTCGCCCACGGGGCACAGGGATAGACAGACCTGGGAAAGGGGAGACATCGAAGACTTGGATTGAGAAAAACCCTGACACCTGAAAAGGACTAAATACCCTGTAGAAAGATGAAAAGGTAGGAGTTGATAATTACCTGAATGATTCTGCAATTCTTTTGTCTTGCCATTTTCAGCAGGGCTAATCAAATCCCAAATGAAGCTTTTGATGTTTTCATCCCCACGGTAGTGTAGAAGACAGTACACAAGGATGGCACGGCATATTGTCTCCACATCTCTTTCAGTCATGCGCCGCTTAAATCGTCCATGAGACAAAATATCTCTCCAACGTCCCCAACTAACAAAACAAGAAAAGCAAGCAACACAAATCTTTTAGGGGAGATTCAAATTCAGTGATATTTGCCATCTCCTCCAAAAGTAGAAAGTAAACAGAAGCTCCCTCATAGGCAAAGTGTCTTTTATGTGATGCTTCTTGGACACACTGTCCATTATGAAGGTTAACAGGGAGTCAGGAGTCAGTCAGCATGCAGATGCCCTATTGTTCATGGCAAGTTGCATTCTTACCCATATACCAGGAGATGTTTTTCTACCCGAAAGCAGTCAGTGCGCCCATAGGTGTGATGACGGTCATGTCTTCGGGAACGTGGCCGTTCATCATCTTCACTTTCCAAATCAGAAAACTCAACCAGGTCGTCATCTTTCAGAGTGCTGAAGTGTCGAGTCTGTTTCCTAACTCGAGGTGTGTCAATCACTAAGTTATTCTATATAGAAAAAGGACATATAACTATGATATTCTCATGACATAATCTTGAATATAAGTTACCAAAGTACTCAGATTTTTTAGAGCATGTAAAACAATCTACAAAGCTCAGGAAGAAAAAGTGGCCAACATCTGTGATAGTTTAAGTAAGAATGGCCACCATAAGCTCATAGCTTTGAATGCTTTGTCACTGAGAACTGGCACTATTAGAAAGGATAAGGACATGTGGTCTTGTTGAAGGAAGTATGTCACTAGGGATGAGCTTGATAGGCCAAGTGTCTCTCTTTTCCTGCTGCCTTTGGATCCAGATGAAGAACTCTTGAACTACCATGTCTACCAGCTTACTACCATGCTTCTGGCCATGGTAATAATGGACTAAACCTCTGAAACTGTAAGGAAGCATTAATTAAATACTTTCCTTTATAAGAGCTGATATGCTCATGGTATTTCTTCACAGCAATAGAACAGCGACTAAGACAACAAAAACGTTCAGACAGGGTTTCTCTGTGTGTAGCACTAGCTGTCCTGTAACTCAAGAGATTAGCCTGCCTCTGCCTCCCGGATGCTGGGATTAACGATGTGCACCACCATCACCTGGATAACATCTAAGAAATTTTAGAGGGCATCCGAGGAAGAGAAAGTTCCCAAAACCTCTGCATATAATACTGCACCCTAATCTTCAGTTAGCATTAAAGAGTTGGAACAGCTCAAGAGTGCAAGTACTTTTGTCTTCAACAGCACCTCCCCTCAAATGAAAGGTAAGCTCACCTTACTATTCAGCAGATCCATGTCTAGGTCTGCCTTTTTGGCCCATTTTTGCCAGAAGTTTGGATCATCAAGGGAAATATCTGTTCTATTTTCAGAAGCAACAAAGCTTGCCTAGCGAGAAACAAATGTAGAATAAAGTTAGCTACAATGCTTTTATGCACATTGGGAAATTAACAAGTATCTAAAAACGTTTCAATTTTGGAGGTTGCTGTCTTCATCTCTGTCTGCCCACATAGGATCTGCTACAGAATGTACCTTGGCAAAAGTAGACCCTTTCCCTTCAGACTCAATAGTGATGGTTGTGGTCCGTCTCAGCAAGATCTGATCTATGTCCTCTTCACAAAACTTAGAACCCTCATCGTCTTCCTCCATTATGGCTGCATATGCACCTTTCCTTAAGAGATCTTCAATCTCTTTCTTGGAGAACTGTTGAATCTATAAATTCCAAGTCAAAGATAAAAATCTTACAAAAAGAATAAAGTCTTTTTTTTAAAAAAAGATTTATTTATTATATGTAAGTTCTTAACCACTGAGCCATCTCTCTAGCCCCAAGAATAAAGTCTTACTGACATTTTATTGTACTGTAATAAATAATCATCAGTACAATTATTGATAATCTAAACAAAGTAATGACATTTTTTTGCAAAAACTGCTTTGGGCTGGCAAGATGTGGGTGAAGCTGATTGCAGTGCAAGCCTGGTGACTGAATTCCATCTCCAGAACTCACTCACATAAAGGTGGAAGGAGAACTGACTACATGTGCATGCACATATGCACAAACATACACATACTAATAATTCCTAAGTAATTGCTTTTCTCTCCTTCTATTATTATGAACTACCACCGACTTATCTCTACAGACTTACTCCAGTAATGTTGCCATCCCGACCACTCATGGACTGAAGCACAGCTTTATCCAATCCCAACTTGAGGCTAGCTTTATCAAACATCTCTCTCTCATAGGAATTACGAGTGATGAGTCGGTACACCTTCACAGCTTTGCTCTGTCCAATTCGATGACAACGTGCTTGGGCCTGGTTAAAAAGTGAACAGAGAGATACATAATATTAAGTCTCACACTCAAACACTCAAAAACCAAGTCAATTTCAAAAAGAAATTTCTGCCACATCTTGTAAAATGGGAGTCAGCAAACTAGCTTATATATCTTTCCCTACAAATGAAATTTATTTCAAACATAGACCCATCCATTTACATGTTGTCCATTGCTGCTTTTGTACCAAAGGAGCAGAAGTGAGTAGCTGAAACAAACAATAGACTCTAATGCCCACAACATTTTGTATTAGGTTTTTTTTGTTGTTGTTGTTCAAGACAGGGTTTCTCCATGCAGTGTGACAGTCCTAGAACTCACTCTGTAGTCTAGGCTGGCCTTGAACTCAGAGATCTGCCCAAGGAATACACCACCATCACCTTTATAGGTTCTTAAACCAAGTTAGCAGACTCCTAACCTCACTGCCACCTCTAGGTCAACAATTTCCTCTTCCTTGGAAGAAGGGTTTTTAGTAAGATCATGATCTTACTAAATCCTTGTGGATTAGGCAGGTAGTTGGTAAGAGAATAATTTCCTTTACCTGCAGGTCATTCTGTGGATTCCAGTCTGAATCAAAGATAATACAAGTATCAGCAGCTGTAAGATTAATACCAAGTCCACCAGCACGGGTACATAGCAAGAAGACAAAGCGGTCTGAGTCAGGCTTGCTAAAGCGGTCGATAGCAGCTTGTCGAAGATTGCCTCTAACTCGCCCATCAATACGTTCATATAAGTACCTGTTGAAGTGGGGCAGGGTGTCATAAGTGGGGGGGAAAGTGGCTAAGTAGATCTTGCATGTGCCAAGCAAACATTCTACCACTGAGCTATACCCCAACTATGCTTGAAGTTTTATGAAAGTTATAATAACCAGAAGACATTTTAGAATCACGAATTTCCTACCTCCTCTGGATCAGATAATCCTCCAGAATATCTAGACAGCGTACCATCTGTGAGAAGATCAGAACTTTATGGCCACCAGCTTTAAGCTTTGGGAGTAACTTGTCAATAAGAACTAATTTGCCAGCTGACCGAACCATGGCCTGTAGGTGGAAATCTTGAGGTATAATATGGCAAGCTTCCCTAAACTCCATCAGGATTTTCTCCTCTGCACCTGCAAATAAAATAGACAAAGTTAATCGTGGGAGTAAGTGAAAACATATAGTCTTATTTAAGGCAGTGGCTTGAAGTAAATAGTCAAACAAAAAAGTATCATGATCTCTTTTTACTTGACCCCCTCTTCCACAGCACAGAGTCTCTCTGTGTGGCCTTGGCTGTCCTGGAACTCTTTGTAGACCAGGCTGGCCTCGATACTCTCAGCAATCTGCCTCTCGACTGCAGAGGTGTGTGCCAGCATGCTCAGTTAAGTAGTATGATCTCTTATCTTCCCTTCCTCCCTCCCTCTCTAGACACACATGCATGCATAGCAGCACTTGCATACCCATGTGAATTTGAGCCCAGGAGCATGCCCAAGTTCACTCAGAAGGCAAAGTAGAATGTCAGGTGTTTTGCTCTATCACCCTGTCACCTTCTACTGACAGAGGGTCTCACCTAGAACAACCTGGAGCTAGGACGGCACCTGACACACCCAGCAGTCCTCTTATTTCTATAACAAGTGGTATTTAAGGTGTGAGTGGCCATGCCCAATTTTTTTATATGGATACTGGGAACTCAAATTCAGGTCCTGATGCTTGTGCAGCAAATGTTCTTGTCCATCTCCTTTTAATAGTAATTCTCACAAAATGTTCAGCAAGAAAATATCCAAACTAATCTTCTATTTTTCTATATAAGACATTCTAAGGCAGGGATTTCTTGAATAAACTGAATTTTAAGAACACATAAATAACATGGACAAGAATTAAAATGGAACATACCTATTCCCCCGCCCCAAATCCAAAATGAAGTGTCAGTAAGAAATTTTATCCAGAACAAAGAATAACTTGAATTATTACTCACAAAATTATACACAGAAAATACTATTCAATTTGGGGAATTATGTAAAACCAAGGAAACAGAAATTGTAAGAGAGGGTGGTTGTCAAGATAGCTCAATGGATAAAGGTGCTTGCTGTGAAAACCTGGCAACTGGAGTCTGATCCCAATAGCCCAAAGGAAAGTGGAAGGAGAGAACAAACTTTACAATATTGTCCCCTCAACTCCACACGTGTGCTGTGGCGTGCGCGCGCACGCGCACACACACACACACACACACACACACACAC
>JADRCD010210650.1:30556-64324 GCA_019843815.1 Montemys delectorum
CGCGCACACACGCGCACACACACACACACACACACACACACACACACACACACACACACATATAAAATACTGTGAGAATCCTTTCCTAAGCAGCTTAGTCAATGCACTGCTCTTTTTAGGGCTTTAGTTCCCTCACCGTTGATGAGATATGGGTGGTTGCAGCACTTGCGTAACTCCATCATCGTGTTCAGTAGATTAGGCATGTTGGTATGACCTGCCCCTTTGGAAAGGAAAGAGAAATTCTTCTCTAAAATAGCTCTGTAGTATTTCTTCTGAATGTTGGTTAGCTCTACTTCAATAATAGTTTCCTGTTTGGGAGCCAAATTTTTTTCAACATCCTCTTTGAGTCTTCTCAGCATCATTGGCTTTAGAATGGCCTGAAGTTTTTGAACCTGTGGTTCATTATAAAAAGGAAAAGAAATCACTAACTTTACATTGTGTCATAAAGAAAAAAAGAAACGAATAGGATTATATGGAAACACAGAAGAATAGTTTCCAACTATCTGAAAACTACAGATAATGTCACAAGTGATATGGGCAGAATCTCAGGAAATCCAAGGTAACACCTCATCAGGCAGATGGTTTACCTGCTCCTCGGTCTTGAGATCCCCAAAATCCTTAAGGAATTCTGATTCTGAAGGGAACTGAGAAGGTTCCAAGAAATGAAGTAGGCTGAACAGTTCCTCTACAGTATTTTGTAACGGTGTCCCTGTGAGTAACACTTTATGCTCCTGTAAGTAAGAAGAGAATTTGCAGAGATCCCATCAAGTATACAGTTAGTTTTAGTTGATCTACTGGTAATGGATCAGATTTCTGTCTTAACTTTTCATTTTCTTGCTTACTTATTGATTAACAAAAAACATTTAAGAAATGCCCTTACCTAACATACTGAAACTAAGTAAATACTGACTTAAGCCAAATAAAATATCAGTAACTCAGATTACACTATTTCTAAATTCATGCCTCTCCATATTCAACTATGCAAAGAAATCCTAATATGCCTCTCTGTGAAATGTTTCCATGGTAGACTAAAGAAACTGTAGTTTCTTGCACTAAGGCTCATCCCCCTGAATTCAGGCTTCCCTTTTGGCTAGCTCTGACAAAAAGAATACAGAGTCTCAGAGCTCAAGGCCTCTGCAGCTCCACTTGACCTTTTTCAATACTCATAAGATCACTTTGTAAGCTGGGCAGTAGTGGCGCACGCCTTAGATTCCTGCACTTGGGAGGCGGAGGCAGGTGGATTTCTGAGTTTGAGGCTACCCTGGTCTACAGACTGAGTTCCAGGACAGCCAGGGCTACACAGAGAAACCCTGTCTCAAAAATCCAAAAAAAAAAAAAATAAAATAAAATAAAATAAAAAATCACTTTGTAGGGAAGCCCACCCAATCTGGCCCACTAGAAGATGAAAGGCCATGTATCATACATATAAACTAAATGCTCCAAAGAATAACTAGTATTAACAGCCAAGTGCAGCAACATTAATAACCCAGGAAACGTTGGGCATGGTGGCGCACGCCTTTGATCCCAGCACTGAGGAGGCAGAGGCAGGAGGATCTCTGAGTTCAAGGTCAGCTTGGTCTACAGAGTGAGTTCCAGGACATCCAGGGCTGTCATGTGTACAGAAAACCATGTCCCAAAAGACCAAACAAACAAACACTCAGTAAAGACTATATGAATGTGGCCCAAATGGTTCAATTAGAGAATCATGAAAAACAGAGTTGCTGTTTTAAATATTAATCTTTGGGATAGGTAACTAAGGTATGTTTCCATTGTTCCTTGTGATTAAGAAGCTCCCATTTATAACTCATTTCCAAGTCTAAAACTTATATAACGTTTACATGATCTTCAGGGCCCTTTAATATAAGGTTCCATTGTTCTCTGCTAAGTTAGAGCAATTTTCATTTCACAGAGAAATCAGATTAAATTTCAGAGTGTCTACGAGTCACCTTGGGAACTCACCAGGTCCATGTGCTTGAGACTATCAAGTAGCTTGCAATTACGGTTCTTCAGCCTATGGGCTTCATCAATGATAACACAACGCCATTCAATTTCACGGAGCTCAGGACAGTCTGACAAAATCATCTCAAAAGTGGTGATCAAGGCATCAAACTTATATGCACCTGGGATGAGGCGACCCTAATCATGGAATCAGTGCAGTCAGAAGAGGTCCCTCCAAAACACATGCCCACCTGCAGAGTTCTGAATTTCCTTGCTATATTTAAGAAAGTTTAACATAAAATACAACTGTACTACCACCAACTTCTGTCACTCCCAACAAACAGTGCCAAATCAACGTGATATGCACTTTTCTCAACAGATTTCGCTTCCTGGGAAAATAACAGGACTACCTACTGAGAGGAGCTGAACATTTCTGACCATTGTATGCTTAGCTGCTATAAATCTGTCTTAGATCATTCCTTAGTTAACAGTAAGATACACAAAATGTTGAACAATGCTGAAACATACTACAGGGGGAAAAAGTGGAAACCAAGCCAGGTATCTTCCCATAATTAGGAGGCTAAGAAAACAGGAGTACAAGTTTGAGCCCTTATCTCAAAAACACTACAACTAATAAAAATAAAGTGCCAATACAAGTATGTCAATATGGGACTCTGTCTAACGTCTGACAAAAGTCAAATAATTTCAAAAATGTATGAGAAAATTTAGCTTAGACATATAAAAAAATCATAAAAGAAACAAAGCAATAGTTAATAAAATTTGCTATTAATGCAAAATGGGTAATTCAAAATTTTTCCTTAGAAAAAGAATCTTCTATTAGAATTTCAGTTGTTTACAAAAAAGGGCAAATGCACATTTTTGTTTATTTCCATGTTTAAATTTATCTCTCTGGCCTGGCAGTGATGATGCAGGCCTTTAATCCCAGCACTTGAGAGGTAGAGGCAGGCATATTTCTGAGTTCAAGGCCAGCCTGGTCTACAGAGTGAGTTCCAGGACAGCCAGGGCTACACAGAGAACCCTGTCTCGAAAAACAAAACAAAACAAAACAAAACAAACAAAAAAGTACTTTACAACACAGCAGTGTTACTAAAAGTCTATTTAAAATACATGTATCTGCTGGGTTTTGTGGTGCGCAACTATCATCTCAGCCTCAGGAAGCTAGGCTAGGTTATACAGCAAGGATGATTGTCTCAAAATGAACAAGCTAGTTCATCTAAATAATGTATTCATATACTAAATCAGAATGTTCAGTGACTCCAATGTCTACTGGATAGAAACAGCAGAGTCAACTCATTCTACTACATAAAAAACACCTTAAGTCATGGACAGCCTCAATGAACACCTTTAATTTGTATGTAGGCCCTGAAACACTAGGGACCTTGCCTTACTTTCTCTAAGCACAGTATTCCCACAGTGTACAACTCACCCGTGAATCTTTACAGTACATTTCATACTGCTGAATCATCTGCCGGCTGGCTAGGCTGCCGTGGTACACAATAGTGTTCATCTCTGTCCATGTATTGAATTCTCGCTCCCAGTTAGTAATGGTAGACAATGGAGCAATAACCAAAAAGGGACCATGGATGCCCACATTATATACCTCCTGCAAGAAGGCAATTGACTGAATAGTTTTGCCTAATCCCATTTCATCAGCCAGGATGCAGTTCTGCCTGTAGATTTTGGGGAATGGGAAAAAGAACATGCCAAAAATTTATCATCTTAAAAAAAAAAAATCTACCTAGGAAAAATTATTTTGAGAAAATATCTAAAAATAATTCCCACACTAAGCCTACATGTTATAAGCTTACTTTTTCCCTTACCTGTTATACCAATTAAAGAGAAGCCAGTTGACCCCTTCTAACTGATATTCCCGTAATTGGTTTCTGTTTTTATATTCATGTGACAACTCTAATTTCTTCCAGGCGTTTGCCTGTGGACGATTCTAAAAAGTAAAAACTTTGAATTAGTGGAGCAGTGGGTTATAACTTGTGAAATACATTTATATTCATGAATATATATTATTTTTTAAAGAAAGACAGTCCACTGGATCCTTGAGGAAGATGCCAGGAAACTACTTTTAAAATATTTAGAGGGCTGGAGAGAGAGAGAGAGAGAGAGAAGAGAGAGAGAGAGAGAGAGAGAGAGAGAAAGAGAGAGAGAGGGAGAGACAGAGAGAGAGACAGAGAGAGAGACAGAGAGAGAGACAGAGAGTGTGTGAGTTAGAGTTCAAGAGTAAAGACCACTGCCTGCTCTTCCATAGGTTCTGAGTTTATTGAATTCCAGCATTCACATGGTAGCCCTCAATAGTTTATAACTGTAGAGCCATGGGATTCAATGCCACCTTCTGCTGTGCAGAGAAATCACACATACACATAAAATAAATATTAAAAATGGGGAAAGAAAATTTAAAATGAAATCCTTAATGAAAATTGGGTGCACTGATGTATTCCTGTAATCCTAGCCCTCATAGGGGTAAGGCAGGAGGGACCCTGGCTTGCTAAGCCTTGAAGAATCTTTTTATAGCACACACCTTTAATCTCAGCACTCAGGAGGCAGAGGCAGCTCCACCTCTAGGTTTAACACCAGCCTGGTTTACAGAGAAGTTCCAGGACAGCAAAGGCTATACAGAGAAACCCTGTCTTGAAAACTAAACAACCAACAAACCAAATAAATACGACATTTTTGTGCTCTGCTCTGTGGGACAGTATCTCATTTTCCTATCCAGGTTGACCTTGCACTTTCAATGTCTCAACATCTCACGAAGCTGGAAGGCAGACATGTGCTATAAAGCTTAAATCTAGACAGTGAGGACATTGCAGATTACAACCAGACTGAAGTACAGACCACTGCGTATGAACAAACTTAATTGTCTCTCTTTTCTGCCCGTTGAAGCTCTAGATGTGATGTGTAATTTGATTTAAAATAAGACACACGATCGAACATGTATTAATTCTGTCTTAATAACTGATACATTACTATTTAGTCAACCCTTTTTTACATGTTAAAAGAATTTCCATAACAGAAAGCTAAATCAATAAAAACTTCTACAAGTGGGAAAAGAAAATAAAGTCTTAATAATTCTTTATACTACTCCATTTGACTTCTAAATCCAAATGTACTTACCACCCTTTTGAGTTCTGGATGCCTTGACTGGATCCGCTTAAATTCCCGAATCTTGCCCTCATCAACATCTTCTTTTAGCTCCCACGTACTGTCCTCATAGGGCAGAGAGCACCATTTTACCAGGTAGTAAATTACAGGCTAGGAGAAAATAAAGCCAAAGTAGCAGTGATTAAAGGGTAAGACTTGACTCCAAAACCAGATTCCAAAGTAACAGTTCCACAGGTGCTAAACACCAGCTGAATCTACCAACCACAGGCTCCCGGAAGAAATGCTGAAGCTCCAACCACAGTACTGTTCTATACACATCCATTGCAGGAAGCGTTCGGATGTGTGTATGCGTAATACCACTCCTATTTTTGCAATTCAAGATAGTCACTGTTAGGCAGAAGTACTGGACCCAGTATGCTGAGTGCTCTCAGTTTGATACCAGGCACTACAAAAATAAAATAAAAAAGATGATCCTTCACTCTTTGATAGCATTTCCATTAGGCTTATATAAAGCAAGTACAATCAGAAATATTAAGCATAGCCAAGTGGTGGCCTACACCATTAATCACAGCACACAGGATATGAGCTCTAACAGCCAAGGAGACAAAGAAACCCCTTCTTAAGCAACAACAACAAAACAAAACAAAACGAAAACAAAAAACAAAGGGAGATGGGGTGTTAGGCTTAGGGTGCTCAATAGGGATCTCTGTACAATTTACAGATCAATTTACAGAATCCTCCTTGAAATAGCTACCATTAAGTGTGAAAGTACCTTAACAGGCACGGTTCAAAGCAGTTCCTAGAAAGTATCCACTAGCTCTCTCTTTCTTTACTACAATGATTTTAGTCATTACTATCTAAAACCTTTTTTATAAATCACATATTTTCAGCATATTAGCTTATTTTTGTAAGGAATATACTTATTTCCACTGTTAGCTAATTCAAAACTGATGAAAATCAAACCTATTCTAGAGGAGGGAATGGATACACAGAATATTACTGTCAAATATTGGGAATATTAACTATAACACCATGCCAGTTGCACATTTTAAAGGATCTGAACATAAGTGCAATTACTTTTGGAAGGTTAAGTATGGCGATAGGAACATAAGACTGCCAAGATAGGAAAAGTTGAGATCCTGAAACTGATGAGAGTTTAAGGGCAGCAAACTCCCTAACAATCTGCCTATTCTCCAGTCACTCCCAGAACACATAACACCATTCACACTCAACCCACAAGGAGAATATGCATTATATACATTATACTTACTAGAATCTGAAGACATTAAAATATTAACAGCCCAGTGTAGCTAAGGTTCTGAGTTATTCTTAAGACTGAGAAACAATGTAAAACATGCAAATGTTACAGGTCCTGTTGGAATGACATGTGGTAGAATTGCATAGCTAGGATGCCTAGCTTACTGGAAGACCAGTTAGTTGAACAAGATTACTCTTCTCTCACTGTCACAACCAAAAACCTTTGTGAAGCTAAGCCAGCAATGGTTTGAAACAAAAAGTGAAGCTTTTCAGAAGAAAAGGGAGTTTGTTGTCTAAATGTAATTTAAGACATGAGTGAGTTCATTTTTTTGCTTAGATATAGTATGGAGAATCAAACAGGAAATCTATAAGACTTCCAAGTATTTGAAAATAAGAAGAATATATCCCCTAATCTGTAGAAGTAGTAGTACAGTGATTCCCAAACCACTTTATCAAAGAAAAATTCCCAGAAAAGCAACTTGAAACTAAGATCTTGTAGCCTCAGCCTACACTTACATAGTGGGAACTGTGTGTGGACAGGACCAAAATGAGAAATGAAGGGTGCAGACTAATGGTGAGTTCAGGAAATACAGAAGCTAGAAACCTGTGCAAATGTTCTTATACTTGCTGCTTTAGGAATGAGTGTAGGGCCTCCTCAGAGTCTGAGGAAGCTCTAAGATGCCTGGCACAGATACTTCTACTCCTTTGCCTTCCCACTGCATTTCTTAGAATCCAAAAGAAATTCAGAAATACCTTTTCAGTCCAAGGGATTTTTCGGCCATATCTGAAAAATAAAGGATTGGCAAGCAAACAGAAGAAATCTGCAGAGGCTTTTCATGTTTCTCCATGCCCAACTCACCTCACCATTATCCTTGTCAACACTGTGAGACTCGTCCAATATCCTATCCACTTCTACGTAGTCTGGATTGAAAGGCTCTTCATCCTAGGTGAGTTAGGAAGCCAAACAATAAGGCAGGAAAGTCACTGTCTACTAACCTACCTATACCTTTTCTTCTTTACAAGTTTAAGGGAAAAAAAACTAATAGGAATTGTGTATGTTTATACCATTTAAAATCTAGCCTCTTCTCCCTAACAGGAGCTACTGTCTCCATACATGTTCTGGACTCCAACTCTTCTTAGTATTCCGTCTGTTGAACCAGTGCCTGAAGCATACAAACTTGTCTATATTTCATAAAGCAAATATCACTTCAAAACTGTTCTGCTCCACTTCATATCTAAGCTTTCCCAAGTGTTTCACACAGATGCCACCTGCATTTCTTCATCTGTTTTTCACTCTGTCTTTTGCTTACACACTACGATTAAAAGTAAAACTCATGAATAACTACTAAATTGTTAAATATAATATTTCACTGCTTATGTAGCTTCAATGTTTATTTGGTAGCAACCTCAGATATAAGAAACTGAAGTTCCTTTATTACTATTTTCTACCAATAGTAGATTAGAAATTTGATGTAAAACGTTTTCTCAGACTAGAGATGAAGCTCAGTTGATAGAGGGCTTGTTCAGCATGCAGAAAGCCCTGGGTTACATCCCCAGCACATTTAAATGGTGGGGCAATGCCTATGATCCTAGCACTCAGAGGTAAAGGCGACACCAGAGGACAGAGGATCAGAAGTTTAAGGTCATAGTGAGACAGTGAGTTAGCCTGGGCTACACAATATTGTCTCATTAAAAAAACAAACCAAACAAACAAACAAAAAAATGTTTTCTCATAGTGAGATAATTGTTTGTATCTAAAGAGCCTATGATAGCTGAGGACCAGTATTAGAGGGAGGACAACCTGGTGAGGACTAGGCTACTTTATCATCCCTCCTAAAAATATTCCACCTGGACTCACTGAACATTTAGAATTAGAGCTAATCCACAGACCATAATTAAACCTAGGAAAACAAAAGCGTGGCAACAATTAAAATTAAAAACTCTACACAATATACACAAGCATGTCTGACAGCCTGGTAATTAATTTGTGCTAGGAAAAAAAAGGAAAGCCATGTGTACACTTCAGTACCAACACTTGAGAGGCAAATCTGAAGACAGCCTGGATTCTACAGTGAGACCCTGTTGTCTCACAAACCAAAACCAAACAAAAATAAAACCAGCAAAGGTTTAAAAAAGGAATAGTCAATATTATGCTACTTACTTCATGAAAGAAGTGTCTCATCTGAGCCATTTTCGTTTTGAACCGCTTTAGTTTCTGGTGGATCCTCTTATCCTTCTCCAGCTGGGAGATCGTTGCCCATTCACAGTGCAGATAGGAGCTACAATAAGTGGAAGCAATCATTTGGTGAGAACTGGAACCTGGCATTCTATCTACCACTGGGGATCTGGAGACTAGCCACCAACAGGTGGGCAAGTGTGTGCTTTAATAGGAGACCAGTGTTTTAGGTCAGTGTTCCTTAAACCTGGATGCACATACAAGCCACCTTTTCCGGGGCACACCTAGATACCCACACTTCCAACTTGCACTCAAGTAATGCTAATTCTGTTGGTTCACAAACTACAGTTCAGAGTAATAAGGCCTTAAAAACTGCTTTCATTCCACTTTCTGTGAAGAAATAGTCATTTCAATTACTGAAAATTTCAGACTAGCCCTTGGGAAAAATTGAAAAGAATAAAATAAGGGGTAGGCTAAGGCATCCACAGCCTGTGGATTTAGAGTGAGCAATAGTCTCCACAAAAGGCCCTTCCATAGCGGCTACATTTAGGGTGAACAGCTCTGACTGTATGTAACTTACTAGTTTTTGTACTTGACAAAGAATTCTTCTGCCTCAGTGTATTGTCCAGAAGGAAGCTGAGAAGAAATACAGAAATTATAGCCATATATTTATCAAACATCTTTTAATTTCATCCACAGATGGCAAAACTTCATCCTAATGTTTCCTGAATATTTCACTGATCAAGGAAGTACTTTAGTATTAAAGGTCTGAGAGCTGGAAAAAAAGCTTTTATGTATTGTAAACAAAGTAGTGAAACAAAGAAGTAAAACTATTCTAGCTAGCTTTCATATACAGTCTCTCTCTTTTATTGGAGGGTGGTGGGTCGAGTCTGGGTTTTTCTCTGTGTAGGCCTGGCTGTCCTTGAACTCCGAGATTCACCTGCCTCTGCCTCCCTAATGCTGGGATTAAAGCTGTGTGCCACCACCAACTGGCCCTTATACCATCTCTTATAATGACATTCTAGCAACGTACTCTGTGATTCAAAAGTACTCATTAAGCTAGGCGGTGGTGTCGCACGCCAGCACTTGGGAGGCAGAAGCAGGTGAATTTCTGAGTTCAAGGCCAGCCTGGTCTATAGAGTGAGTTCCAGAGCCAGGGCTACACAGAGAAACCCTGTCTTGAAAAAACAAAACAAACAAACAAACAAAAAGTACTTAGGAACTTGGAATGTAACTCACTAGTAGAGACTACCTATCATTGGAAAAATAGATAATTCTTTAAAAGTAAAAATTACATATGAATTCAACATTAAAGATATTATTAATGCAGACAGAAAGGCCTCACCTCTTTCTTCACAACTCGCATGGAAAGTACTTTGTCCACAATAGCTGCATCTTCTTCACTGGGATTCTCCTGTAGTAAAAGATGCTGTCAATCAACTAATTGTTGAAAAAACAAAACTGAGTGAGGTAGTTCATACCAGTAATCCCTGCACTCCAGAGGCTGAGGCAGAGACAAGAGGATTGCTGTGTGGCCTGCAGACACAGACACACACACAGACACACATAGACAGACAGACAGACAGACAGACAGACAGACAGACACACACACACCACACACACTCACAGGAAGGCTCTTAAATGGCTAATGTTAGCTTACCACAAAGAACTGCATGGAAGGCAGAGTCTCGCCATCAGGTTCTTGCACTGGTTCAGGGAGGATGGGCTCGGGTTTTATTGGACCGGTTACATCAACCTCCTCCTCCTCTTCATCATCTGTTATCTTTATATCCAGGTCCTCTGTATATTTTTTTCGCTTAACTTGGCGGTTTGAACGTCTCTTCTGTAGAAGACATGCAGTTAATTGCTCAAAACGTTCAAAGTGTGAACTTTTTTTGAGACAGTGAGTTGTGTATCTGTGTTCCAGGCGAGCCCTGAACTCTCAAGCCTCTTATCTCTGTCTCCTATGTACTGGTATTACTACATCTACACAACTTTTCAAAGGAAAAACTTTTAAAAGTATTTGCTTATGCTAATAGATAGATATAGATTTTATTCCAACATTCTCATGAAAACAAACCAAACAATGGTAATGAGCTTCTTTCCTGACTCCATGACACAGTTATGAGTTCACACAGACACTGCATGATTGTTCTAACAGCAGCCAGAAACCCTCCTTGTAAGCACCTGCTAGGGGCTCTAAGAATTCACACAGGGTCTAGCCACAATGCATACATGCTTCAGGGCAGGAGCGTGTCTGGACACGCACATTTTGTCTGGAGCTAAAGATTTTGTTTTCTTTCTTTCCTTTATCTTACTTACTTACTAGTGTTATATTGTATGTGTCTAAGTTCAGGTGTCAGAGAACAGCTTTGGGGATGGGGGTGGGGTCAATTCTCTTCTTCCACCATGGGTTTAGGCATGAAACTCAGGTAGTCAGGCCTACTCTAACCCCATGAACAATCTCATTGGCTCTTGAGGTTTTGACAAAAATAATAATTTCATATATACTATCATGTACTGCTTTAGTTAACACCACTATTTTTCTTTTTTTGTTTCTTCATTTCTTGACTTAACTTTTTGGTTATGTTTATTGGTTGTTTTGAGGCAGGATCTTTCTCTACATAACCCAGGCTGTCTTAAACTCACTCTGTAGACAGGGTGACCTTGAACTCAAGATCCACTTGCCTCTGCCTACTGAGTACTAGCATCATAGGCATGCACCACTAAACCGTAAGTTTAGCTAACAATATTTCTTTGAGTCAGTTTTCTTAATGTATCTTAGGTCAGCCAGGCATACTGGCACACACCTCTAATTCCAGACTCGGAAGGCAGAGGCAGGTCAGCCTGGTCTACATAGTGAGTTCCAGAACAGGCAGGGCTACACAAAGAAACCCTGCCTCAAGAACAATATATATTTATATTTATATTTGTATGTTTATAATATATAACATAATATATACTACCTAAGTATATGTTTATAGATATATATTTAGGCCTATTCTATTCTTTCTAGTGGCTAAATAAGTAATTTTTAAAGTAGTTTAATACTTGTAGCTCATGATACTAAAATGGGGAAGGAGACATTTTTCCACATAATATATCCTCAGAAAATGAAAGAGTCACATGACAAAAATGCTAAAATTGAGCAAACTTGCACAGCACAAAACTAATTTGTAAAAATCAATTCTCCTAGGGATTGAGAGAAAGCCCAGTCATAGGGCACTTGCCTAATATAATATACAGTCTTGGGCATAGTCCCTTAGTACAGTAAATACATAAATAAATGAATTAGTAATGATATTCCTATTCAGAGTAGAATAGAATACAAAAAGATAACATGTATAAAAGTTTAGATTATCTAGTCCATGATTATCTAATCCATGAGAAGGAAAATAAAAAATGTTATAGGTTATAAAAACAAACTTTGGTAAATGAATATATAAATTTGACCATTGAACAATTTAATTAGATGAGCATATCCACCTACAGAAATACATAGAAATAAATAGCTAGGCTGAAAAAGAAACCAAGAGAGAATAAATCTAATTTACAAAAGCCCTAAAGTGGGTGAAGGATTTCTAAAGTGAAAACGTTAAACATAGAAGAAATAGAAAGCACCAGAAGGAAAGGCCTCCATGCGTATGGATTTAAAGAACTAATGCTATAAAAAAAGGGCTTCATCTCCAAAAGTACTCTAAGGCTCAATATAATCCCCATCAAAATTACCACAGTAGTTTTTCAGCAATGAAAGAAACTAACTTAAAGTTAATGTGGAAGTACAAAGGCTGAAATAATGAAGCCAAAGAGCAATGCTAGAGTTATCACAATACCTAGTTTCAAATTCTACCACAGAGTCATAGCATCAAAACCAGCACAGCATCTAGATACCTACAGCAATAAAACAGAAGTCAGGGCTTCCTCAAATAAAAAGCTTCTACATGATTACCAAGGAAATTATTACCATGGTGAAAAGAAAAATCTATAAATGGGAAAAAGTATTGCTATACATCCAACAAGGAATAATATCTATACATTATAAAGAGTTTAAGGTTGGAAAAGAGGATAAAGGTGCTAGCTAGCTAGCAAGCCTGACAAACTAAGTTCAATCCTTGGACATGCATGGTAGAAGGAGATAATCAATCCCTGTGATTGTCTTTTTATCTCCACATGTGCCCTTAGCATATCCTACACCATACATAGACACACTCAAGTAAATAAATATCAATCTTTCCATTTATGAGTTCTGAATTTTTTTTTTTTTTTTTGAGACAAGGTTTCTCTGTGTAGCCCTGGCTGTCCTGGAACTCACTCTATAGACCAGGCTGGCCTCGAACTCAGAACTCTGCCTGTCTCTGCCTCCCAAGTGCTGGGATTAAAGGCGTGTGCCACTACAGCTTGGTCCTGAATTTTTTTTAAAGATTTATTTATTTGAGGGGCTGGAGAGATGGCTCAGTGGTTACTGGTTGCTCTTCTAGAGGAAGTAGGTTCAATTCCTTATACTCACATGGTAGCTGACACCATCTACAACTCCAGTTTTAGGGGATGCAACACCTCTTTTGGCTTCCACTGGCACTACACACATGTGGTGTACAGATATACATGCAGACAAAACACAAATACACATAAAAATAAATAATAAAAGATTTAAAAAGACTTATTTTTATTTTGTGTGTATGAGTGTTTATCTACATGTATTAAAAACACCATGTGCAAGCCTGCTGACCTTGGAGGCCGGAAGGCGATGGTAATCTTAGCACTTAGGATGATAAAGCAGAGGATCATGAATTTGAGGCCTGTATGGGCAATAAAGCAAGGTTGTCTAAAAAGAGAGCCAGGTGTGACAGCACAAGCCTGTAAACCTAGTACTGCGAAGTCTGAGGCAGGAAAATCACTCTAGTGTAAAACAACCATGATAGTGGTTTATACCTGGCACTTGGAAATGGAGGCAGAAGCAGCAGTTCACATTCAGCTCTGCTTCATATAGAGTTGGGAAATGTGAGGGAGGCCCTATCCCAAAGCCCAGAAGAAAGGAAGAAAAGATAAAAAAGGAAAGGGAAATAAGGGCTGAAAAAGACGCTAAGTGGTTGGAGTACTTGCTGTTCTTGTAAGCATGGGGACCTGAATTCAAGTCCCAGGTATTCACATAAAAAGCTGGGTGTGGCAGAGGGCTTGCTGGCTGCCATCCTAGCTCCAGGTTCAGTGAAAGATGCTATCTCAAGGGAATAAGTCAGACAGTAGTAGAGAAGGACACTCAACAGCCTCCTATAGTCTTGTTCAACACACACAGGAGCATGCACATGTACATACAAACAAAAAAATAAATAAATTAATCAATATAAAAAACAGAAATGGGGATAGAGAGATGGTTCAGAAGTTAGGAGCACTAGCTGCTCTTTCAGAGGACCCATAGTCAATTCCCAGAACCCATATGGTGATGCATTCTGTAACACTCTACTGCAGGGGAATCCAACTCCCTTTTCTGACCTCTAAGAGTACTAGGCAATCGAATGACACACATATATACATGCAAGCAAACACCCATATACATAAAATAACTTTTTAAGTTAAGAGAGACACTCTGTTCATTTACTCCAAACTTCCCACTTACTAATGTTGAATTCAGACCAGCTGAGATACATTAGCAAATACCAGAACATGGAGTACAAGAACAACTGATTCCCTACACTCTCACACTCGACAAGGAAGTAAGTACCTTATAATAATGCTACCAGTTTTAATCAGCAAATTTTAATTCTTTCTGTGGTTATAAACTGTAATCAGACAGTACTATAAGGCAGCAAATAAGAACTGAAGGCTGAAGATCTTCTGGTCTGGTTTTCCAGAGTTCTTGTCAGAAACCATAAACACAGAAAAAGTAGAACAAAGGATAGCTGAAGAGCTCTATGAGAGGAAAAGTATCCCCACACAACCACCTACTGCACCATGAGCTTACATGGTTTGCTCTGTTCTTGTAACACAGACAAGAACTTGTGAAATGAGTACTGACATTTTCATGGAGACTTTTTATTTGAGACATTCAGAGCCAGAATGTTTTCCTAAGCTCTCCAAGGTCCTTTACCTGGATGCTGCTCTCTTCGTCCTCCCGGGGCGACTGTGCAGGCATGACTTCCACATCAGAGTTATCAGAAGATGTGTTCCGCTTTCTCTTCTTGCCCACTACAGGAGTGATGGTGCTAAGGAGGAAGACCAAGTCCATTTTCAAGGAAGGCAAGGATACTTTATGAGTAAGCAAACATTAGAAATCTAAATTGTCATATACTAAACTCCAGACAGAAGTATCTGGATCTAAGAGAAAGTAAAAACATTTGATTTTCCAATCTACAGTACAAATACTGCAGCTCTCTTATTTGGAGGTGGTAGAGGCACTGAGAAATCTTCTACGTGACAGTGATGAAAATGTCAGCAATGTGCGAAGTGGTATCTGAACTACTCATCTGTCCTGAACCTTCTAGGTGCTGTAGGTAGCTGCTATACACAGCTCATCCTGATATATTCTCACAGGACTGTGCTATCCCGAGTACCCCATGGGGCAGCAGACAGTAGTCACTTTATACCAAAGTGTACTGCTCCAAGCACTGTCTGGGCAGCAGGAACACTCACTTTAGCTTACTCTTGCCCTTAGTTTTGGAGGCAGCAGCAGTCTTGCTCTTCTTTGGCTTCTCCTCCTTCAGCCTGTCTCCACTGCTCTTCTTTCTGCGTTTCTTTTCCCCCTCCTCCTCTGGCCGGACACTAGGCAGCTCATCCTCATTCAGGACTCGAGGTATGTTTTGCTCACCCCTGGCCCGGGCCCTAGCAATGGCCTCTGCCACAATCCGATTTGCTTTCTCTTGCTTTTTCTGGTGCTCAAGCCTGCGGTTCTCCTCCATTCCAGTCTTCCCTGCAGTGTGAGGGGCACAGCTTGCTGGTGATGACAGGGCTGCCACTTCACTGGCACTTAGAACTTTAACCACAGAGAGTCCAGAAGAGGCTCCTTGAGAAGAGCCAGCCTGGAAAAACAAAGACACTACAGTTTCAACATATCTGCAATTTAAATGGCCTAAATAAAACTAGGTATACTCAGCCAGATATGGGGGCACAAGCCTGTAATTTGAGCACTTTAGACACAGAGGGAAGAGAATTGATTGCCCAGGAACTCAAGGTCAAGCTGGCCTATATAGTTAAGTTCCAGGCCAGCAAAGGGTTACATAATGAGATACTGTTTAACACACTCGAGTGCACCACACAAACAAAACACAAACTAGGTATATATGCTTTAAAAATCAGGCCCAGAGTTAAGACTTACTGAACCTAGATCCATCTGAAAATAAGATGGTTTCTGATGAGAAAAAAATTGTAGAAATTTGAACTTTATATATATTCTTTTGCCATTGTTTTCATATTCACTATTTTAGAAAACTTACAACTTACACAATAACAACGATCTTTGTCCTACATATTCTCATTCCCTCGGCTTCCCTTTATTTTGTGTGTGTGTGTGTGTGTGGTGTGTGTGTGTGTGTGTGTGTGTGTGTGTGTGTGTGTATATACACGTGAGTGCAGGTGGCCTAGAAGCTAGAGTTACAGACACTTGATGTGGGACCCTGGGAACTGAACTCAGGTCTTCTAAAAGAGCAGGAAGTGCTCTTCACTTAGTCATTTTACCAGCCTACTTAACTATTTTTTTATCCTTCAAATGAGACATAATTACATTAAAAATTTAAGTTAGGGACAGCTTCTACCTAAACCTGAAGCTAAGCTAGTAACCAAGTCCCAAAGATCCTCTCTTTAATCCCAGGGGTTACATGTCTATGTGTCTGCCAGACCCACACCTTTGTTTTTGGTTTTGGTTTTTCCAAGACAAGGTTCTCTGTATAACCCTGGCTGTCCTGGAACTCACTCTTTAGAACAGGCTGGCCTCAAACTCAGATATCCACCTGCTTCTGTTTCCTGAGCTCTAGAATTTAAAGCGAGTACCACCACTGCCTGAAACACCTACCTTTCATTGTAGATGCTAAGCATTTGACATCAGGTCCTCATGCCTGCACAGCAATTACTCTCATCCATGGAGCCATTTCCTCAGTCCCATCTTTAAATATTTGTGTATGCTATATGTGTATGTACATGTTTGCGGTGTGTGCATGCACACATGAGACCAAAGGACAACTTTCCTTTCTGTGTCTTCCTCTCTTCCTCTCTCTCTCTCTCTCTCTCTCTCTCTCTCTCTCTCTCTCTCTCTCTAAAGATATGTTCTCAGGCAGAGGTAGACGGGATCTCTGAGTTCAAAGCCAGCCTAGTCTACAAAGTGAATTCCCAAGAGAATTGGGGCTACACAGAAAAACTCTGTGTGAAACAGGACAGAACAGAACGAAACATACGTTCTCCCTATATAGTCCTAATTGGCCTAGAGCATAATATGTAGACCAGGTTGGTCTTGAACTCTTGAAGATCAGCTAGTCTCTGCCTTCTAGGTGCTAGGATTAAAGTCGTGAATCACCACACTTAAGATAGTCTCTCTCACTGCACTAGGGTTCACTGAGTTGGCTAAACTAGCTGACCAGAAAGCCCTAGGGACCCTACCATCTCTAATCCTTAGTGCTGGGATCACAGACTGTTTATAACAGTGGCTGAGATCCAAACTTATTCTTACTGTACAGAATGCCTTTTTCCAAGTGAACCATCAACTGTGTCAAGAGGTAATTTCAAATCATCTTTTTTCTTAAATTTTTAACTATTTATTTATTTGGGACAGAGTCTGTCTATTATGTAGCTCTGGTTGTTCTGGAACTCACTATATTAATCAGGCTGGCCTCAACTCAGAGATGGACCTGCCTATGCCTCCCCACTGAGGGCCAGGATTAAGGGCAAGGGCTCGCCATGCCTGCCTCTTTCTTTCTTGAGGCCATACAGTCTTGCTATCCAGTACAGCTCAGGCCTAGTTTCTCCACCCGACCCCCACAGTATTATAATAAAGAAAAGACTACAAACATTTTAAAGACAAATATTACAGAAACTATCACCTCAAACTCAACAATAATTTTTTTTTTTTTTTTTTTTTTTTTTGGCTTTTTCAAGACAGGGTTTCTCTGTGTAGCCCTGGCTGTCCTAGAACTCACTCTGTAGACCAGGCTGGCCTCGAACTCAGAAATCCGCCTATCTCTGCCTCCCAAGTGCTGGGATTAAAGATGTGTGCCACCACCACCGGCCTCAACAATAATTCTTAATCTATGCATGATTTAATCAAAATAAGGTTTCCATGGGTGAAATAAAAAATTTACACCTCAGTTCTGAGGTATTAAGTTAGAATTTCCTGCAGTAAGCAGCAATGAAAAGAACCTTTTTTCCTTTTCAAATCACTCACCTGTGGCTGCAGCACCATCTTGAGCGGTACAGAAAGTCTCTGCCCTGGGTTTTGGCCTGGTCCCATTATCTGAGCCTGCTGCACAGAAGACAGGGTCAATGGCTGAGCTGAGGGTGGCGGCTGTGGCTGTGGCTGTGATGATGGAGGCTGAGGTACAATCTGGATCTTTTGCTGTGGCTGCTGCACCTGCAGTTGAATAGTTACTACTTTGGCAGGCTGCCCCTGGGCATTCTTGGCTTGAGTCAAGGCTGCTAGCTGGTTGCCCTGTAACACTATCTTGCCTGGTAGACTCCCTAACACAACATGCCGATGTCCTTGGGGACCTCCGGACTGTGGCTGTTGAAGGACCAAAGTGATGCGTTTCGATTCACCCTACAGTGAAAAAGGAAATCACAGAAGAGACACATTAAGGAATATTACATACAGAACTATTTATACCAGCTTTCTTCATTTGACTCATAAAGCTGAATGTCAGAAAATCAATTATCATTTACCCTCCAGTGTCTTTATAGCATCTTTTCTGTAACACCTCTGCCCAGTGGGTATTAAGCCTATCTATCACATACACACAGATATGCACACACACATGCACTCTCGCACACACATACACACAAAACTTGATAGCTATCTAAGCAGTCATTTAATAATTGGAAATGAGGACAAAAATTCATAAAGTAAAATGAAACATGCCTCCACAAGTTCTATTAGCCTTAATGCTTACAACTACTCCCAACTCTTCTGATACTTTATTCAGAGCTTTCTATGATGCAAAGTAGTAAGGACAGGAGTGTTGTTGAGAATAGGAGAAAAGGTGCAATGGCACACGTGTGTAATCTCAGTATCTGGAGGCTGAGAGGAAGAATTGAGAGTTTGAAGTCAGCCTAGATTCCTATACAGTGAGAACCTCTCAAAAAACAAAGCCCCCACAACTGGTGTGACAGCACACACCTCTAATCCCAGCAGTAAGAAGGTGGAGGAAAGTCGATCAAGTTTGCGGTCAGCCTTCCTTGGCTATATAGAATTCCAGGCCAGCCTGGGCTACACCGCAAGAATCTGTCTCAATAAATAAATAAATAAATAAATAAATAAATAAATAAATAGAAGATAGAGCACTTATAAGTATTGCAAATATGTTCTCAGAACACCCTCTATTTTCAATAACAACTTATAGCATACATTTACTATGAATTTTTGCTTAATATCCATATCTCCCTGAAGACTGAGCTGTCCACGGATTCAGCACCAGATAGGTACAGTGCAGCATGTGATAAGAGGTGAGAGGCATAACTACTCCACCTACCAATTAAGGAAGTGGCTATCAAAGTTCTCTGGCAAAAAGCAAAGATAGTAAGGCTCGGTGGTTAGTGCCTATAATCCCAACACTCATTTAGAGACCAAGGCAGGAAGCCTGCCATGAGTTTGAGCAGCCCTAGCTAGATGACTTTGTCCCAAACATGCCATACCCTGCAAGATATATCTAAGCAGACTTCCCATAAGCAATTCTTATAAACCATGCTCTCTCTTTCCCCACCCTCACTTCTCCTAGGTCCTCTATGAAACCTCAGTTCACCTCCCTGTTTCACTCAAGTCACCTGGGTAGGTGTAGAAGTCAGTGTAACTGCAGGCTTCAGTGGGGGCCCGGTAGCCGCAGGATTTCCAGCAGGAGCTGAACCCTTAACTGGCTGGAGGACTAGCTGCTTTACTGGTCGGCTTGGCTGGACAATGCGCTGAACAGCAGCCTGGTTGCCAGGGACCTTCGTGGCCAACACTGTATTACCAGAGACGATGGATACACCTGGTCGAAGAGGTGTACCAGTCAGCACTTTGGTAAAAGTGACTTTTCCACCATTGGCTGTCCCAGCCACTAGGGGCTGAGCTGTACTGGTGATACCTTGGGCCTGAATTTGTGCCACATGGGCGCCTGTGACCGAGGAGTTTGGTGGAGCTTTAAGAATAACAATCTTAGGAGCTGACTGAGATGGTTGTCCTCCAGTATTAGTGGGGGAGACACCTGTGGCAGAGACACCCATGAAAGGATTCCCTTGGCTCAAGATCTCCTGGCTCTTGGAGACCTGCAAAAGTCCTGATGTTGGTGTTGATGTCTGCAAGACAGGTTGGGCTGGCTGTTCCTGGCTTGTGGGCTGAGTGGTATAATCATGTAAGGTTAAGGATTCTGGAGCTGGAGCTGTGGATTCTTTGGGAAGTTCAGTGGAAGCTGTTTCCTCTGGTGGAGGAACCAGGTCACTTGCTGATGAATTCCCCACATCACCACCTCCACCATCTTGGTTCATCTGATCCAAGGAGTCCAAAGAACTTGGTAGTCCAAGTGCTTCTTCAATGGGGTCTTGAGTGACCTGATTAAAGCTGTCATCAGTCAGAGAGTCCAGACCAAATAAGTTTGGGTCATCAAACAGATCCATGATGGGGTCTGCCATCTTGGTAAAGTAATAAAGGGTATTTGTTGAAGTTCTGGGGGGGAAGGGGAGGGGGGGAACTCTTTCTCCCCTCCCCTTCCCTATTAACAAACAAACAAAAAAATGTACACAGTAGATGAAGACTATTCTTCAAATGAAGAGACAAGAAAGAAGTACATGTCAGATTGTCCTGAATTTCATGGAGCAAGACAGCTCAGTCTTCAGAGGGAAGAGACGGAACTCCTGTAATGGAATATAAATGAAAAATAAGCAAAGTTGGTGATTTCAATGAAAAATTCTAAGATACCATCTTAATATCCATTTACATTAAAGTCATAAGACAACAGTATAAAGAACTTTATAGATGGACACATGGTAAAAAGAGAACCTACATTTCTGTCTCAACACTAAAAATTAAGAAGTAATGAACCCCCTTTAGGCCCTTACATCTCCACATTTTTTTAAATACAAGTATTTTATTTATACAAGTACATCGTAGCTGTCTTCAGACACACCAGAAGAGGGCATCAGATCTTACTACAGATGGTTGTGAGCCACCATGTGGTTGCGGGGAATTGAACTCAGGACCTTTGGAAGAGCAGTCAGTGCTCTTACCTGCTGAGCCATCTCTCCAGTCCCACATCTCCACATCTTAAAGTTTCTGTCTTATCAAGAACATTCAGCTTGTGGGGTGCAGTAGCACATATTTTGAGCTCAGAACTTGGAAGGCAGAGGCAGGAGGGGTCAGGCCAGCTAGCCAGAGCTACAAAGTAAGACACTGTCTCAAAAAGCCAAAGAAACAGAAACAAAAAAAACTTTCCCAAACCCCTAAAAAACATTAAACCTATTTTTGTCTATGTCTTCTACAATTATCTTTTTTTTTGTTTTGTTTTGTTAGTTTTGTTTGTTTTTCGAGACAGGGTTTCTCTGTGTAGCCCTGGCTGTCCTGGAACTCACTCTGTAGACCAGGCTGGCCTCGAACTCAGAAATCTGCCTGCCTCTGCCTCCCAAGCGCTGGGATTAAGGCGTGTGCCACCACTGCCCCGCTCATACAATTATCTTTTAAGATAATGATAAGGAAGCTTATATTCATCCACTGTTAAACTGGTACAACTCTAAAATGTACCAAGAATAGTTGCCGGGCAGTGGTGGCGGACGCCTTTAATCCTAGCGCTTGGGAAGCAGAGGCAGGCAGATTTCTGAGTTCGAGGCCAGCCTGGTCTACAGAGTGAGTTCCAGGATAGCCAAGGCTACACAGAGAAACCCTGTCTTGAAAAAACCAAAAGAATAGTTCTATAAAGGTAGATAAAAGTTTCTGGAAATACTGTTGTAAATTCTCCTTTTGGTCTAGGTATTTCTATCTATGATTGACAAAGTCAGTCACCTGTAACCAAGCTTCTAACACAATGTGAGCTGAACCCAGTGTAGTTTTCCCAACAGTGCAACAGTGTTCTACTAAACATTTACATAAAGCAGTTTGTGCTAATGTATTTTTCAATGCCTTTCTTACATACTTAATATGTGGCTTATTTTTACCAATCATAGGTAGAAGTACCTGGATCAAAAGGAGAATTTACAACAGTATATCCAGAAACTTTAATCTACCTTAGAGAAATGATATTTATACATTTTAGAGTTGTTTGTTTTTTTGAGACAAAGTTTCTCTGTATAGCCCTGGCTGTCCTGGAACTCACTCTGTAGACCAGAAAATCCGCCTGCCTCATAGCCTCCTCCACCGCTCCACCCCACTCCACACATCCTTTCCAGTAGAAGAAGCCATCACCCCAAAGCTCTTCTTTAACTCACCAATTTGTGATGATTCTATCTTGTATTTGCTTTAAATACCACAGCATTATAACTTATTAAAGCAAAGCATGTGACTCGAGATTCTTACCCATATTCTGAGAAGGCCCAAATCATTCCTTTGTGCAAGTTATAGAAATTACCATCTTCTCAAGGTGCTTATCTGACATATGTGAGAAAATTGTCATAAGATTATAAAAATGAACAATAATGGGTCTTATGCAGGGTGTATACCCTCCAGAAGTATGTGCTATGACCCAGCTCCTAGAAGACAGAAAGATCTATCTTACTTCCCTGTGGATCCCCAAGAAACCTGCAGCACAGCACACACAGGAGCCATCCCATGATAAGATCTGCTCTTAGTACTGGGATGAACTCTTCAGTCTTCACAGATATCACACTGCATTCCTTGACACTAGCATAAGAATTTAAAAGCCTCCTATCTGAGAAACTGCCCCATAAACGATATGCTAGTAAATTCCATATCTATGACATTAAGTTCATGAACATTCTAGGGGGAAACAAAGGAAATGTATAAAACGACATAATACAAATACACGAAAAAGAAGTGAGGAGAGAGAGATGGCTCACAAGAGCACTGACCACGCTTCCAGAGGACACAGATTCTCTAGCACACACAGGGAGACTCACAACCACCTGAAGTTCCAATTCTAGGGTATCCATGGCCCTCTTCTGGCCTTGGTGGCCATGAGGCATAACACATGGTGCACAGAGACAAAACATCCACACACGGAAAATAAATTAAGTGAAATACAAGCACATATACACACATATGTACATGAAAAGGGTATTTGTTCTTGAGCTAGTAAGATGGATCAGTGGGTGAAGGTACTTGCTACACAGGCTGGCTACCTGAGTTCACCCCCCAAACCCACTTAAAGGTAGAAGGAAAGAACTGTGACTTCTACATATGCACCATGGCATGTACATCCACACATACACATCCATATAATATAATAAACCCTTTAAAACATTTTTAAAAAGAGTATATAATGTCAGTGACAATCAGGGAAAACATTCCTTGATAAAAGATCCTTTTTTCTAGCTATCTAAAGACATCAAATAAGAAATCAGTCAGAAATATAAACACAATGTAGATCTGACAAAAAGACTTTTCCAACTCTCTGTGTGCATGTGTTAGTGCAATTATGTGTGAATGTGCACGTTTGGGGAGAGGGGTTTGAGGAGATGCAGGCTATCCCAGAATTGCCTCAAACTCATAACTCTCCTGCTTCAGCATCCTAAGTGCTGAGATAAGAGGTTTCTAGTTTATCTTTATAAAATAATACAATGTAGGTCAGTATCTCTTCCAGGCTTGCATAACTGAACACTTTTCAAGTCCCAAGATCTGTATCAATTCCTATTCTTGGCCAAACTATTTCAATAGCTCATTCCAACTTCTAATATTTGCCCACAAACTACTCAAAATGGCAACAAGCATAGTTATGCATACTTCTTAATGAAAAACCTATTCACTAATTTCATACATTTCCTTAAGTCTCACCGTGTTTTTTAGCTAGTTATGCCTCATTTTGCCATCTATGATCTTTGATCTTCTACTCACTTTCAGAGAAGTTACAGTAGACATATGTAGCTAAATGTCATACTAAAGCAATAACAAGAACTTATATGGTGGTTATGCCAAGAGTCCTGGCATAAACACTACTACCATGAAAATTTCTACTAGCCATACTTTACAGTGCTAACTTACATAAATATATACACTTCATAATACTTCGTTACTTATTCATTCTACTCCCATCTCCTCTAATAAGGGGCCAAATTCAAGCAAAGGTCTTTAAAAGAAAATTATATATCGGACAGTCTTCCTGTGTTGCCTAAGCTGACACTGAGCTTGGCAATCCTCCTGCATTAGTCTTCGAAGGGCTAAGATTATACACATGTCATTTTCTCCAGAAGAAATTTCATTTTTCACTTTGCATCACTGGTAGCTGAGCCTTTGGCTTTAAGGATGCAAAGTAAGAACATCACCCAAAAGAGATAATCTTCTTTTTTTTTTTTAATTTAAAGTTTTATTTTGGACCAAACATGGTAGCATACACTTTTAATCTCAGCACTTGGGAAACAGAGACCAGAGGATATTTTTGATTTCTAGGCCAGCCTGGTCTACATAGTGAATTCCAGGATAACCAAGGCTACACAGAGACTTTTCTCGAAAATATGTATTTCTTTAAAATGTATGTGTTTTGTTTACATGCATGTCACTGCACCACATGCATGCCTGCTGCCTACAGAGGTCAGAAGTGGGCATTAGATCTTCTGGAACTGGAGCTGTAAGACTCCATGTGGGAGCTGGAAACCAAACCCAGGTCCTCTGGAGGAGTGCTTACCCACTGACTTGTCTCTGCAACCCTCATTTTACTTTTTATTTAGACATTCTCACTAAGTTGCATAGGCTGGCCTGGAACTGACTCTGTAGACTAAGTAGGCCCTGAATTTGTGCTCTTCCTATGCATACCACAAAAGGACCTGTGATTGCAAGTCTGCACTACCTGACTGGACCAAAGATGGCACTTTCTTTTTGTTTTGTTTGTTTATCGAGATAGAGTTTTTCTGTGAACCATGGCTCTCCTGGAACTCACTCTGTAGACCAGTCTGAGCTTGAACTCATGGAGATCCATCTGCCTCTTCCTCCCAAATGTTGGATTAAAGGTGTGCACCACTGTCACCCAGCAAAAAGATGGTATTTTTTAATAAGAAACAGTAATTGCACTTATTTTCTGAAATACTTCTTTACCTACATATGACTCAACTATTTATTAATCTTTAAAAAAAATCAGTGCATTATCTTTTGGTTCTTGCTTCCCAAACTTGTGTGTGTATGTGTGTGTGTGTGTGTGTGTGTGTGTGTGTGTAATGTAAAGATGCTTAAGTGTAGGCTTAAGCATGAGGATTAAGAAAGAAAGAAGACAGTCACACTAAAAAGCACAGGTGTGAGCTTCCTTGAGACAGGGTTTCTCTGTGTAGCCTTAACTGTCCTGGAACTCATTCTGTAGACCAGGCCCCTGCCTCTTAAGTGCTGGGACTAAAGGTATCTGCCACCACTGCCTGGTTTTAATTTAAAATACATACATACATACATACATACTCACCCACCCCAGGGTCTTTGTAGCCCAGGATGGCCACAAACTCACAACCATCTACCTGCCTCAGTTTCCTGAGTGCTAATATTGTAGGCATGAGCTCTTATTGGCTCTCTGACCAAATATGTGCTCTCTACTTGTCAGTCCAGATTCAAGAACTCAAAAGCCTTCCCAGGTGTGGTAGCTTATCCTGTAATTGCAGAGCTTTTGAGGCTGAGGCAGAGGGACTGCTATGAGTTTGAAGACAAGGCTATATAACAAAACTGTCTCAAAAACAACCCTACCTCAAATTCTTGCAACTACACAATACCACAATAGTGTATTATTACTTCTCAATTTTTTAACCTGCACTGAAGCAAAGGGTGGCTCCCATCTCAAACTCCCCACACTTCTAACTTTACTCATTGTCCCTGGTCTTATATTACCTGTGCATTGTCATGCCTAACTTAACTTACTAAGTTATGCATAACTTAGCTTACAAGCATATACACTTCATGAATTTCCTTTCTAAAGTTCAAACCCTGGTGAAACAAATAAACGGTTGTTTTAGGGGTTTTAATGTAAAGCAACTAGTAGATAATAAAGTGATTATCAGACTTTTCTCTTATTAAGAATGAAAACAGTCAACCCTACCACTACCCAAAAGAGAAAGACATGCATGTGCCCTAAAGGAAAGTCAAGATTTAGTGGCTGCATTTAATAACTTCCCATAATCAAAATTAGTATAATGCTTGTATGACACAAACTCTGGGGATTGGAAGCACAGAAGAAAAAAGAACAGAAGTTCAATTGAAATCCAAGGACACCTATCTAAACACTCTAACTAAAGCAGATACTGGCAGAACAATATCTGTTGTCTTCTTAGAGGTCCCTTGTTCTACAGGCTCACCACCTTCCTCACAGTTCTTATGTTTCTGGAGCCTCTGTGTCCAACTCTCTGGTCCTCGGGTTTTGCCTCAACCTTGCCTGTTTCCATGACTTGTTTGTCTTGTCACAACAGATTTTAAATTCTAGTACATTATCTACCCCAACATCCTCATGCTTTTCAACAAAACAGTGACTGCAAACAGGGTAGAAGACATGTGCACTATGTGCACCAAGAGAGGGCTTATGGCACAGGAGGGTGTGGTCAAAGTGTAGTTTTTAAGTGTACACTCAGCATTACAGTTCTGTATTTGTAGTTTTATATTTTGTTGTTTCTATTACTGGCAGTACAAGTGGACAAAATCTTGACCGGTCAGATCTGTTAAAAAAAAAAAAAAATGGACAAGGGAGCTGATGTCAGTAGAAAGAAAGACAACAGCATGAAGAAAGTCACTAGTACCTGAGGGCTAGGGTAGGAGTTCTTACACTATCCCAAAAGGGCGTTTCTTATAGTTTACTGTTATAATGAAAGAGAAACACTACAAAAGAAATCACGTCATCATCTATGCAAACCGAACTAAGATACAGCTTCTCCATTTATAGATTTCTCTATACTATCCATCCTTAGAAGATAATGAACAAATGTCACATTGAGCAATACTTTTTCTGTGTATACAGGTTTAGAAAGCACTGTTCATGCCTAACCTCTGTGCTCAAAGACTCAGGAAAAAAAAGTATTTTACTTCAAAATATAAACCTTGTTGGAAATTGAATCATTTTCAGGAGGATAAGCTAGAGACAGAAATAAACTCTACTTATTAAGACACAAGGAGGATAGGGGAAGCTTGATTTACACAAGAAATACCTTGAAAATAAGATAAACATGACAGCAAAATAAAAAACATATATAATTTATAGCAGGGGAGCACAAAAAAACAAAAAACCTATGCCACTGAAACATTTGTGAGACTCAGAGAATCTCAAACCTTAAAGATAAACGAGCAAGAGACACCCAAAGCGAGTGAAATTATTAAGCTGAGGTCAAAGAATGATCAGGATGGAAGGACACAGAACACAAGAAATGGAGCTATTAACTTGGAGCCACTCAGGCTTCCTCAAATAAATTGAGACCTTGGACCATTTTTCCTGCCTTCAATATTCTGTCAAATAAGCAGCAACTTTGTTTCTGTTTTCTAATAACTGGGGGAAAAGACATAACTAAATTAAGGGTGTAGATATTTGGGGGCAAATATGGCTGGTAACACAGAGCACTTCGTTAAAAACAGGGATAGCTAAATAGCCAACCATAAAACCTAAAAAGCATGTATTTTCAAAGGCCAAGTGAGAAATTGCTGAAATTATGTTACTCATATGGGAAAAGGAAGGAAGTAGAATTCATGAAGAGGAAAACGCTACTGGAAGTGGGGGTGGCAAGGGGGGCCGGGTACATTACCTGCTCCCACTGCCGGGGTTAGTGCCAGTAAGGCCCATACAGCAGAGGCAGGCAGAGGCTCGGGCGTAAGACTTTGGGCAACTGGAGCCCCCAAATGGAGTTGAAGTACATGCACTTGAGCTAGGGAGCTATCGGGGGCATCCTCCGAGGTGGGGATGGTCAAGACGGGAAGATACGAGGGGTGGGGGTGGGGGTGTGATGCCCAAGGAAACAGCAACGTTAGGGCGCAAGCTGCAGGCTGAGAGGCCGAGCAAGCCCCAAAGGTGAAAAAGACCTGCACTTTACCCCGGTGGGAGACGAAGGTAGCTTTACCTGCGGTGGCCGTGGGGCCGGTTCGCTTCTCGCTGTCTCTCCAGCACCAGTTCCCCTCCTTCTACGCAACCTAACTTGATGCGCTTGCCCGCCCCACACTCTCATTGGCTAAGACTCACTGCCACTCAACCAAAGGCGCAGAGACGCAAAACAGCGCAAGGGCGGGACTAGAAGCAGCTCCCTTCCCCCGCAGGTTAGGTTGAGAGCGCACAGAGAGGCCTATCCGGTTTCTAGGGCCAAGACCAAGCCTGCAGCTTGCCTGAAAACGAAGGTGCAGGAGAGCAATCCTGATGGTTGTTTCTTGACACCCACACCACTCACACACCCGAGTAGAACTCCAGGGAGGTGTTCTGCACTAGGCCAGCTCCGCCTCCCTCTGGAACCCCTGTCTTCCGGCGGCCCTGTCACTCCCTCCCACTCCCCAGCACAAGGTGCCCAAGCACTACTGGGGGATGGGGGGGCGGGAAGAACAGTTGTTGGCGACTCAGACTTTCGCCTTTCCAAGATAAGACACTATGTGCACCAATCCAGGAAGCTGGCTTGCATGCCTGACACTTCTGCTTCCATAAAGTTAGTTCGGGTGCCTCTAACAATTCTCTGGCTCGGTGCCCTCCAAAATACACACCCAGTTCTACCCCCATCCTCTTTTTCCAAATAGTCCATTTGACTTAGCCATCACTATCCATTCCTGGTGTCTCGAAGCAAGACTAGCGCCCATAGTGAGGGTATCCAAGCTTAAATCTCCCAAAGTAAAAAACAGCTGCTGCTTTACTTGGGACCACTGTTTACTCTGAAAAAAAAAAAAAAAAAAAAAACACCACGCAAATCTTATTTTTCTGTATTCTGGGCTCAGAACCGGGAAAAAAGACCAACTTGAACTTAGACCTGCTACTATTAAAGACCCCAGTGTTACTTATCACTAGGCAGGCCAGGAACACTCAGACTGTAGAAGTGTTAAGGCTTCCTATTCACTTTGGCTGAAACCTCCTTGTACTTAGCATCCAATTAACTGCCAAGTCCTACTGACACTACTGCAATGTACTAGAACAGACTTCAGAGCCTGCAATGCGCTATAAGTCAACCACTTTGTTTTTTTTTAAATTTTATTTATTTATTATATGCAAGTACACCATAGCACTCTTAAGACACTCCAGGAGAGGGAGTCAGATCTCATTACATATGGTTGTGAGCCACCATGTGGTTGCTGGGATTTGAACTCAGGTCTTTCAGAAGAGCAGTCTGTGCTCTTAACCACTGAGCCATCTCTCCAACCCAAGTCAACCACTTTGTATAGATGGAAAAACCGAGCCACTGAAGGATACAACTAAGAAACTAAGTAGCAGAGTCGGGGCTTCTAACTCTGCTGCCTTCTCTCTTTGTGCAGTTGCTTATGTAGAAGTCTGACAATTGACTTTTCTTCCTTCTAATCCATCCTGTAACCACATTAATTCCCTAATACACAATTTGACCAAATGATCTTCATGCTTAAGCACTTTTAAAGAGGGCCTGTCACTCTTGTAACGATATGAGGCAAGTCTACAAACCCAGCAGTCAGGAGGCTAAGGCAGGTGAAAACAAAACAAAATTTAATAGCACAACTTGCCTTTTGTCCTAGTTTCCACTGTTACTTGATATATATATTTACATGTTAGTCAAAATGTCAAGTTACTATTGCTATATTTTTTTCTCATATGGATCTAGTCAATACTGCTGCATTCAAATGCATTCCCCATCTTTTGTTTCATTAGCTCAGCTCTTGTTGTCTGAGTCAAGGTCTCACAGTAAGTACACAATCCAGACTGCCTAGGAACTCACTACTGCATCTCAAGATTGCCACAAACTCATGGTGATTCTTCTGCCTCAGCCTCACCAGTGCTGAGATAACAGCCTTAATTTCAGGATTACGGTACCCAGTCATCTAAACATTTAACAAGCAGACAGTATGCTACTAAGTAATAGTATTAGGTATCCAAAACTAATCCCTATCCACCAGTATGATGGTATACACCTGTAATTCTAGCACTTGAAAGGTGGAGGCAGGCTAGCTTGAGTTAAAAGTGATCCTGTTTGGGCTGGAGAGACGGCTCAGTGGTTAAGAGCACTGACTGCTCATCCTAGAGGTCCTAACTTCAATACTCAGCAACCACATGAGAGCTTACAATCATCTGTAATGGATCTGAAGACAGCGACACTGTACTCACATACATGAAATAAATAAATCTTAAAAAAAAAAAAAAAAAGTGATCCTGGTCTTTTTTTGGGGGAGAGGGGGGTTTCAAGACAGGGTTTCTCTGGATAGCCCTGGCTGTCCTGGAACTCACTCTGTAGACCAGGCTGACCTAGAACTCAGAAACCTGCCTGCCTCTGCCTCCCAAGTGCTGGGATCAAAGGCGTGCACCACACTACCCAGCCCAGTGATCCTGTTTTTTAAACAAACAAAAAACAAGACAGCAGGAAGGAGAGGAGAGAGGGAGGGAAAGAAATCCCTATTCCTATTAGATGTGTGTATGTGTGGGAAGAAGGTAAACAGTGGGCACCATAATAAAAATACCAAGTAGGCAAGTATAAACAGTTATAACATAAGATGGTAATACAACAGCAGGGGTCGTTGCAGGGACATGAGAAGAACGGAATTAATTTAGAAGAAAAAGATCAGGAAGCAGTTTCTTAAATTATAAGAGATAGGTTAAAATGGACCATATGAAAGGAATATGGTAAAGCAGCAGAGATAGTGGAGGGAAGGCAAAAGCATGAAAATGAAAAGCAGTAGTTCAATCCTGCCAAAGCATAAATCACAGGAAATTGAACAGAGATAAAGCTGAAGGCTAGGAAAGGGTCATATATTAGAAATCCATTTTCTTCCAGGTAAACAGGAATCCACAGAAACAATCGGAATGGCCTAACAGAACTAAGCTTAGTTACCTAACTCTGGCTTTGCGGGATGGAAGAACAGAAGACATGGGGCCAGTCAGGAGGCTGCTATGGAGTCCAGAAAAGAGGTAGATCCTGGAGATTTACTAGTTTGTTATTTTCTGTGAGATAACTGAGCATGAGACCTTGGATGGAAAGCTCCATCCACAGAACCAGACTGATCAGCATTATGACTCTGATCCCTGTGAGCATATCTCCCTTGATTTCAGACCACCTTTTAAACCTTTTTAATTTTGTGACCCACCTGGTAACCTTCCAATAAATTCTCTTTCTGAACCCTACCTAACAAGATGATTAAAGTGTGGACTATAGCAATGTGATTCAACATATGATGGGAGGAATAGGACACAGGCCAGAAATACTGATATAAAATTAGTAAGACATGGAATTTAGCCATACTGAATGAGTTGTTTATATTGTATGTCAAATTGTGATATTCAGTGGCTGCAGAAAAGTCCAGTTTGGTGACAGATTTAGAGGGTTGTCCTAACTCTCTAAATGGTGGTAGGTATAAGAAGATTATCTAAGAAGCCAGGCGGTGGTGGCGCACGCCTTTAATCTCAGCACTTGGGAGGCAGAGGCAGGCGGATTTCTGAGTTCAAGGCCAGCCTGGTCTACAGAGTGAGTTCCAGGAAAGCCAAGGCTATACAGAGAAACCTTGTCTCGAAAAACCAAAAAACCAAACCAAACCAAAACAACAAACAAACAAAAAACCCAGAAGATTATCTAAGAAACGTGAGCAATAGACCAAAGTATAAGAAAAACTGTTCTAGCTGGGCATGGTGGTGTATGCCTTTAATCTCAGCACCCAGGATGAGAGGCAGGTGGTTGTCTTCGAGTTGGAGGCGGTTCTCTTTTCTCTACCTCCCTCCTGCAACTTCAAGTGGTACTAAAGGGACTGAACCCAGGGACTGCTCTACTACTGAACTACACCTACCCCTTAACAAGCCGGAAATAACTTTTTTTTTTAAGATTTATTTATTTATTTATTTATTTATTTGAGTACACTGTAGCTGTCTTCAGACACACCAGATGAGGGCATCAGATCTAATTACGGATGGTTGTGAGCCACCATGTGGTTGCTGGGATTTGAACTCAGGACCTCTGGAAGAGCATTCAGTGCTCTTAACTGATGAGTCATCTCTCCAACCCCTGAAATAACTATCTTAAGGAAAACGAGGCAAAGAGAGATTATTAATTTGTCCAATATCCCACAGCTAGTAAAAAACAGTGTCAGATTGAAATTTAGGCAATGTAACTTCAAGTGCCCTAATATATTGTGTCCTACATATATGCCCTACTATAAATTCTCTCTTAGCCAGGCATGATGGTTTATGGCTACAATCCCAGCACTCAGGAGGCAGTCAGCCTGGGCCACAAGTGGAGTTCCTGGCAAACAAAGATTACAAAGAAAGACGCCCTCCCCCCCAAAAAAAGCAACTGAATAATCAGTAAAGTCTCTCTTAATAGCTAATACGTCTTCCTTTTAAGTGGAGACTGGATAACCAATTGCATAGTTTTTGATGTTTTCTCTTTCTCCATTAGAATGAAAGTTCTTAAACTGGAAAGACTATTTATAACCTGTCTTGGTAGTAATGGGCATTCAGTGTACTTTGGTGCAGAATGTATTAAACTTCCAGCCAAAGGTGTGAGTGAAGCTTCTAAGGTAATGGGGGAGGTTTCTGAGCAGAGGGCGATGACTCCCCTTACTGAACAACATATGAGTAGGAACATGCTTCCCTCCAGAAACATTCAAGAAAGGGCATCATAAAATCATAAGTATCTTCACTTTTTAGGACCAATAGCAGCAGGGCAGTGGTGGCACACGCCTTTGATCCCAGCACTTGGGAGGCAGAGGCAGGCGGATTTCTGAGTTCGAGGCCAGCCTGGTCTACAGAGTGAGTTCCAGGATAGCCAGGGTGATAGAGAGAAACCCTGTCTCGAAAAACCAAAAAAAAAAAAAAAAAAAAAAAAAAGGACCAATAGCAGATACAGCTTCACATAGAGCAAAGGAAGGCTCTTTTAGAGAGACGGCTCAGCACTTAGGAGCACGGGCTGCTCCCTCCAAAGGAACCATGTTCATTTCCCAGCACACAGACAGCTCACAACTGTCTATAACTCTAGTTCCAAGGGATCCAACACTCTTTTTCTGGCCTTCACGCCACTAAACAGGCAAAGTGATGCAGGCAAACCCTATATACATAAAATTAAGAACAAGGGGGGCACACCACACACACACACACACACACACACACACACACACAAAAGACTTTTTCATGGTATGATAATTAATGACTACTGGAAGTAATAAAGACTTAGTGATCCCTTTTAGGTACAGAATGGTAAGAGTGGTAACAATTTAAGGCGGTGGCAAAAGCAAATGATAACGATATATACCTTGGACAGCTTAAAACATAAGGTGTGGATTTTTTTTTTAAAGTCAATCTCATTGCAGTTTGTTTTTAAAAAAAAAAACAGTTAAAACTAGTGTTTTGGCCTATCTTGAATCTAGAAAGCAAGTGCAATCTTGTCTTTAAGGATCTTTGCTCTACAGTAAACTTAGGCTGATTCAGAAGAAATTCTACTTCACTGGCTCAAGGGTATAGGAGGAAAAAAATAATATGCTCTGGGCAGGTTTGATGCTCAGTGGGAAAAGGAGACTGCCACTCAAGGCCAAACACTTGAGATTGACTCCTGGAACCCATGTACAGAAGTAAGGATAGAACTGACTCCACAAGGGTGTCCTCTGACCTCTATACACATATACACATGATATAAAAACTCACATAATAATAATGATGATGAAGTAAAAAAAATGATGCCGAGTTCCAGAGGAGAAATATAATTTGAAGCTGGGCAGTGGTGGCCCACGCCTTTAATTCCGGCACTTGGGAGGCAGAGGCAGGTGGATTTCAGAGTTTGAGGCCAACCTGGTCTACAGAGTGAGTTCCAGGACAGCCAGGGCTATACAGAGAAACCCTGTCTTGAAAAACCAAAAAATA